>UELX01000821.1:0-59774 GCA_900480035.1 Eupelmus urozonus
TTACATTTACCATTGAGTTGTGTACGACTCAAAATGCACAATTCCCTCTACCAATTTTAGGCGCAAAAAGGGCCTTTCTTGCGCTCGTTGGAAAAAATACAGTGTGTAACGTGGGAAGAAAGGCTTTTTGAGACTCGAGTAAGGTGTTCTTAGCACTCGTCTACGCCTCGGGCGCCTTCGGCGCCCTCGACTGCAACTCACGAGTGAACACCTCACCCTCGCTAGAAAAAGCTTACTTTCTTCCCTTGTTGCGCAATGTACTATTATATTTCTGATCTGAAATTACTTATGTTACATTATTGAAGATAAAACTGTAAAATAAGACATCGATAATTTTATCACCTAAAAATAAACAATAATAATATAATTAATATTCATCTTTCTCATAATGATAACAAAGATTGTCTATTAATGGTATTAATATTACCGCAGCAAAGTTTTCTAAGCCAAGGATATATAACTTTCCAGCAGTTAAATTGCACGGTTTTTGACTTCGAACCATCATGAGATTCAATAATTGTTTGCATCTATCCGGAACTCCTTCTTTGTACCACTCGCAATTGTAACTAAGAAATTAATTGTAGATGAGAAATTATACAGAAATATGTAGAGTTTATGTATAATAAGTCATTTTTTGTTGATGTCAACGGTATTTATATAAGGTAAAGATTTGATTACCAGGATTCATAAACAAGTAAACTGTGATCTCTTACTTTCTGTCCTGGCCAATTATAATAAAAAAGATGGACAATTTCACCAACCGCAAAAAGTACGTAACGAAACATTTCACCGTAATTACTTTTGTTCAATATTACCTGACAAATAATCATTAGTTTTATAATTGTTAATTTATTATTATTAAAAAGAAATTAGAATAGATTATACTTCAAAACCAGTTATAGTCAAGGGTACCATCGCACATCCAATTGAAAATAAGTTAAGAGCTGAAAAAGCTGATTCTAGAGTTTGAACGTATCTGTTTAAATTTGAAGAAATAGTAAATAAAAATAATTTATAAGAAAATCTTCTTTAACAAATGCAAATTATTTTACTTAACTCTAAGGCGTATTCGTGTGCAATTACAATCTGAGTGAATTTATAGTACAAAAAATTATTATTTTCTTTGACATTTTTATTTGAATCCTTGCTTTTAAGTTGATTATCAATATTAACTGTATCACGAATTTTGTTTCTAATTTAAATTTACTGTTAATTAGTATATTCTATTTATTCTCAATTTAGGACTCTAATAAACTTTCTATTACTTACGTTACAATCAGAAAAAGGGCACATATATGATAAGTAAAACTGAAATAAAGCGTGTCAAATCCTATTATAAAAACTATAGCCATTATGTCAACCACGATCCCGTGGAATATTATAAAAAATATATTATTATCAAATCTATTGATAAAGTATTTTATCAGTCTCGGTTTTTGTGCGAGACGAGTCCCATTTAGGGGAAATACTGTGTCCAATACGTGCAATGTCAAAGGCAACATGCTGTAAGCACTTACTGCCATAAACATGTATACTGTAAAGTGATTCAAACAAAATGCACAGATATAGTTCGATTATATAATATTAATTAAGCAACATTATTTACGATACACAAAGTTTACTTACCTGTGTAAAATGTGTTGATTTTATAAGCTTTTTCTGAATAATCATGAAGAATTTTAAGATCTTCACCCTTGTACAGTCCAAAATCATACTTAATTTTTTCTAACACTTTTTTGATCTGCGAAACGTATTACAATAAACTATTATTATATTTAATAGCCTTGGAATATAATAATACAAATAATAGTGGTTATTAAAAATAAAACCTCTTTTCTCCGTAGAAGAGCAAAGAAATTTTTGAAAATGAATTGCGCGTAATAAAGCAGTGATGGAACTCCCAAAACGACACCATGAAAACTATGTCGTATTTCGAATAATTTCGCAACCTGAAAAAAGTTTTATTCAAAGCCTTAACAAAGAATTGCATTCGTAGATGCCTAAAACTTTTAATATTTAACAAACATACTTGTGGTCCCACAACTGTGAATGTTGCTAATAATAATAATGTTTGATTTATAATTTTTATTTTTGTATTTTGGTATGGCCAATGCCCACAGAAACTCAGATACTTATTGCTACGTAGGTAATAAAAACTCTTTAAAATATCCATGATTAGTAATTCTTACTGTGGTTGATTTGTTGCTCCCTGCTAAGATTCAGACCTGGAAGTTTTTCCTCTCCAATATTGACCGTATAAATAATTCCATTTGCATTAAGAGGAAATATGATGCCTGTCACTCATGCGCACTACTGCAACTTTGGGTTATTTGCATAGTTAATGATAAAGCGTATGCAGTCGGGCTTGTGCTTTTTTGCGTGCCCCTCCACCTATCCGAGATATATGTTCGACTCTTATTCATATAAGTTAGTGCTTTACGTATGAAAGCAATAGAAGTATTTCATATTTATTATTATAACAATTTCTACTACTAGCCAAAAATTCATTACAAATATAATATAATTTAAAATTATATTAAAGGGAGATCAATAGGAAAAAAATATATGTCTATATTACTAATTTTATTAGTTTTATTGTTATTATGAATTTTAATAATTTGATTATTAATTTTATTAAAGTATAATGTTTTAGAATTCAGTGTTCTTTACTTGCAAGAGATCATGATGTATAATTATGAAGCATTTAATTCATCTAAATCTCCATGGCTATAACAAAAGGCCTTTGCGTATGCAAAATTTGAATATGTCTTGTATAAACTTTCCTACTTATCAACTCACCAAGTCATAAAGTATGTTGAGCAACGATTCAGCATAAGTTTTAATATTACAAAAAATACTTTTTTATACCGCAAGTATGAGTAATTTTCTGGAAAACTGAACAATCATCTATTCAAAGGTATACGAAATTTCTGATATTGTTGTTATTTTTATTTACATTTATACCTACAGCAATTTTTATTTCAATGAATATGGGCAGATATAATTTAAAAATACTAAAAGTTTAAATTTTTATAAACATTTTTCACCAATCAAATATATTTATAAAGTTTTTAATTCTAATATATTCACTTTTTTAATTTTTATCATTAATAGTTGTGAGTAATATGCATTCAGCTCATTTGCATTTTTTACGCTATTAGTAAGCAATAACAATGATGGCAATCATTTTGTGAGAAAAAGTAAAAAATGATCCCTTGTTATGACGCCAACGCATGTAATGATAAATTACTCATTTTGAATTAGCAAATAGTTTGTGCACAAACGCTGCAACATTATGCAGACGAATTATGCTGTATTAAAAAAGATAAACACGTTGACACCCAGTCTGACTAAATAGCAAAAGAATAATACATGGAACTTCAATGCTAAATAATTGCTATTTAAGAATTCAGGTGTTACAATGTTTATGATGCGTCGCATTGAAATATTATTTGCCAATATTGAAATAAGAAATTACGGAAAAAAGACTTTAATATTTATGTTTAAAGGGAGCAACAGACGACAATGAAAACAAAAGTTTTATTAGATCGCTTTCGGCACATTCAAAGTGCTCTGTGGCCTTTATTACACTTTTCGATGTTTTCGTCTTACCAGCCGTCTCTCAGTCAAAAAACAAACATTAAAGTCGTAAAAAGTACATCACATGCAAAGTGGTACGCAACAGACAGTCAAGATCTTTCTCGAATAGAGTCGCAGTCCGTCGACCCTGAGTTTACGGCAATTTCAAAACGTGCGCATAATCCGGCCACGAGATGACAAATTACAAATCGGGCGCATTGTGGATATGTGATTCAAGCCTCCGTGGGAATCTAACGAATCATCTGAATACAAAGTAGCCGAATGGTGCTACGTCCTTTTTGTCTTTCTCTCTCTTTCTCTCTCTCTCTCTCTCTTTTTCTTTTTCATTATGCGTAGCATAAAGATATGCATGATTGCGTGTCATTTTATTGTATACATTTAAAAAGCTTCACTCCCACGACAAAATGTAGTGTTTTTACATTTATTTTTACTTACTTCGATATCAATATATCGTTTCAAAGTTCTGCATTCTTAAGATAATTTTTTTTGCGATTAATCAATTGAAATCTTTGACATTTATTAAAAACATATTGTAATAGTTTTGAATTTCACATAAAAAATTACATGGAAATTAATTAATTAACTTAAAAAAGGCTTGTAAAAAAGATAGGAACCCTTGTCTTCACCCTATACGCACTTGGGAAATCGTCACACTTTCGGATAGTGAACAATGCAAAGAGACGGGCAAAAAAAGGAAAAGTGCAACCGGATAATTGTAACAGCCAGATAGAAAAAAAGAAAAAGCGTTATTACGTCACTGGTAAAGAGGCTTGTAACATTCGTATACAAACATGGCTGATAAGAGACAACAAAGACACGTGGCCAGCAATGCGCCTGTCGTCAACTGCACAATGGGTAACTTTTCGGCAATTAAAATATCTCATTGTGCTGTTCTTAAAAAAGCACGAAAAAAGGAAGCAAAAATCGAGGGCATCAGCGCCAAGGGAACGCGCTGCGGCGTGTAAATTGTTTATGCTTGGTAGAGGCGCGAAGTTGTTGGGAGAAAAAGAAAGAAAGACATGATCTCGTTAACGGACACCTTTTCATCTTGTTTTTCGTGCGAAAAACGAGTGCCTTTTTGCACCAAGCGTGTCTCATTTAAATGAAATTATAACGGTCTTTTAGTGGTAATTTATTTGTGGCTACATTGCGGCTTTGCTCGTTTCGCAATACTCGGTGATTTAAGATAATTCAGGATTCAGTGATTGAAATGAATTACCCTCATTATGAAATTTTGTACTACCGATCTTTCACATGCGAAATGTGATACTTAGAACAATATTGTTCAAACATTGTATTACGCATACATTGTAAAGCAGAAATGACTGTTTAAGTATCGTAATGAAATTGCAATAACATTGTTTTTGCGGTTTTGCCACAAACTGTAATTGGTTTTTTTGATGAAGATGACTTTACAGACATAACTTTTCATGAATCTTCAAACTTTTAGCAGTTGACTTCTTTTGTGTATTGTATTTACAAATTACGGTTATCTATTCACATTTCATTTTATACAGGCTAAAAAAGTTGCTTGCATAAAAAAAAATGTCATTACAAAACCTTAAAACTAACAATAGTCTAACGTTTACGATCCTCTTTTCAGGAAAACAATTGAACTGACAGATCGCAATCTGTCTTAGGAAATGTTTGCAAGAACGTTACGTAAAAAAGACGCTCAAAACGCATAAAACATCCTCAACAAACGCGCGCAAAAATTCTCACCATATTCCTACTTCTTCAATCTTACAGAAACCAATACAAACTCGATTCCAAACAAGTTTATCACCTTCAATAGCCCCTTATTTACAATGCTGCACACAATTACAATCGAATTCCATTCGATCGACAAAATGCAGAATAAACAAAAATCTGTCTTCATAAATTAAAGGACATTCGAAATTTTTCCTAAGTATGGTCTGTGCGTGTGCATATATGTGTATGCGCATGTGTATGTGTGTGTGTATGTACGTGTATGAGTGAGTTTGAGGGAGAGAAAGAGACCGAAGCCGTTAGAGCTCACCGGCGATCCAATTAAGCGGCATTTAATTACCGCTCGCCTTACGTACGAGTCGAAAAAGAATCGCCGATTATTCTAGGAGTGCCGGCAATGATTGAAAGTCGGTCAATCCGAGTGTATACGCGGGCCTTTCAGGGCCGTTCACCACCGCGATGCCGCGCGCGATTCTCGCCCGATCCGGACACCTTTCGTGCCCGGCGCAGCAAAAAAATCGATCGACTTCAGTGAGACTTTGCTGAATGAAATTTTTTTGATAATTCATGAAAGACGAGTGAGCTGCCTGATGAATGCGCGCGATGACGTTGTGCCAGTCGGGGATTTTTTGTTTTTTGCAACTTGGGTTTGATTAATATGTATGGTTGGCGTGAATTGATTTATTTTTGGGCGTTTCATATCTGGAGTTATATTTTACAGGTGTAAAATTATTTTCGGTTTTGGAACAAAAAGTAATTGGTCCATTAGTCAGTTTTTACGATCTACTGCAGATCAGTAAAAACAAATTTTTAAAAATAGAATATTCTTGGTACTGCAATAATTCACCAATAAAGCAACAAAACTATTTAGATAATCATTATTGAATCATCCATGCATAGATGTAACGCGCGTAACTTCTTATTCGATTAAACAAACCAGCTACGCCTCGGCAGACTCACAAAACACGTTAAACTATTATTATAAGCCAACAGCAACAACCAATAAATATTTAAACAAAACAAATTCTCTCGTAGATGACGAGACCCGCATAGACGCGCACTAGGCCTCATAGTGAAACCAGCGATAAACAAAGTATCGAAGGACGAGCGAGCTTTTCATTCTCATATTCGATTCTCGTCGCGTGAAATTTATCGTCGATTTTTACATTCTAATGGTAGTTTGCCGGCGCGAGTCAGGAAGCGGCTAGGTACGCGGAGTTCCTCTGGCGTCACGTAACGAGATTATCTTCTTGCGAGCGCGAAAAATAAGTGGCGCGCGATTGACTAAATGTCCGCCGGGGGGAAAAAAGAATCTCCGCCTAGTCATTGTCGTATTACGCGAGCGGAGATGCGCGGCTTGGGTATTTTGAAGTAGAATTCGATTGCGGCGGCTGCATGGATTAGGCGAAAATCGTTTGGTCGTTTTGTAAAAAAAAGGATGATTAGAATTTTAATCGAGTCGATTTTCCTTGTTCGAAGCGATTCTTTTGATTTCCTTTACTAATTTGGAATAAATCGTGATATCTGAATTCCAGAATTCTGATTGAATTTTTTGAAATTGAATTACGCAGTTGTTTTAATTCGGTATGATTGCGTTAATTGCGATATTTTGAATTTATAACGTGGATAATTTCTATAAATTTATTATAATTGCATGAATTCTTTGATTAGCTCTTATCATATTTTTACCCTCTTTATAATGTTTTCATTTAACAGAGCACTCTTTATTCTTTTATTATGATAATTCGAATTCCTTTCCATTGATCTCATTAAAAGTATAAAATGTAAATGTTTAGTTTTCGTGACACGTATAAAAAAATGCGAGGTGTATAATTGTGATAGCGCATTTTTCCAAACAGTTTCAATTACTAATTTAATAAAAAAAAAAATGTATTCACTCACTTCATCACAAAACTAGTAAGACTTCAATATTTCGCGCAAAACGTTTCCACTCGACAGAGTTTTTTTCCAGCATCACCTCATCGCGATTCTACGCCTGATGAAAACATAAAATACATCCCGCGGAGATTCGCACGTCTAACGCGCTAGGTACATACTCACCATCTCGGCGCACCAGATCTAATTGCAAGTCAAAGCGCGCCTCGCGTTGACATTTCTGCCACGGCGCCAAACGAAAAGTAAGCCGGCTGCTATAGCGGAAGATTACGTCAAGTCGTTTTCGAGTTTCGCTTATCGTCCCAGAGACTTAGATTTCGAGGATTTTTCTTCGATGTGCGACCTTATTCTAGCCGTATGGTCTTTCTCCTGTCGCTGGGTCTTATAGCTTTTTTTTTTTTTGTTTTAAGATCAGCACTGCCTTGAAGTCCAGTTTTATGCCAGTGCTTAGATCTGTGCCTACCTGACCTTACGAGGTCTTTTTCTCCGAGCGAAGATTTGCATAAATGGGCTTTTATCCGCGCTGCGAGATTTTTGTATCTGGTTATCTGTTTTATCGAGATTTTGGGAGGCTGCGTGAGTTCGGCTGCTCTTGAAAATGGGTGAAACTAAAAATAGAGCGCGATGGTTCAGTCGGGCAAGGTGAATTGTTCTTTGGAAATGTTTTGTTTATATTTGGTTGAAAATTTGTTGACATTTTGAAGTTTAAAGTCTGCAGTTCATTATAATTTATTTCTGCGGATGTATAAATGCATACTGGTTACTTAAATGCTTATTTTTCATGATATTTACGTACATTTATGTACAATCTTACAAGTAATAATTATTACTTAAAAATTATTGTTTACAGAAGTAAGTTAGCTGCACTTGACTCGTTTTTCTTAATGTGCAAATGTTCTTAAATAACGTTTAGTTATTTAAATTTTACTACTGGCAGTTTCTATACAATTAAAATAAATGTAGTCAAATTACGTTTCCTCCATAAGGAAGTTATTAGATTCAGGAAAGTATGCGATTCTTTAAGAAGAAAAAAATAGTTTGATCTAACGACTTTTTAAACATTGATTCCACTTGCGATAAGCTGTGTTTTCGTAATACAGTGAAGAAATACCTGTGATTCATATCTTCTAAAGATAATCAAATTGTCCGAATTTTTTGCTTAAACTACAATTTCATTAAACCCTAGTAATCGCCTTGGTGTGAATAAATACGTCTCAAATAAATTATCTCAATTAGGCTCAATAATCTCATAAAATTATTACTTTATTTGTCATAGATAATAAGCTTAGATCGACATCAAAATCACTTCTACGTAACACCGCGCACCACCAATAATCACTTCACCGCGCGTCTTCAAACCTCCCAATCAACGTCTAATAAAGCACCGATTTCCCACCCGATAAGACCGCTTCATAAATCACCGGCCAACCTACCGATAATTATCCAGCTTATCTGGCCGAAAATAACCCATCCAGCACGCACGACAATACCCAGCTCTTCATAAATCCCTCAGCGCGAGAGCGTTTCGAAAAAATCGAATCGTTCTCGCGCGCGCGTACCGAAATTACATTTATTACATAATTTATGGAGATTTATATATCTCCTCCTTTGCGCCGAGCGCCCGAGATCATCCTGTATCGGCGGGCGCGCGTTGAGTCACCGCTTCGCTCCTCGGGGGCTCCGCAATTTCTCGAGAGACATGACACTTCAAGTTCGGCCCTCTCTCCCACTACTACACCTTTCCCTCTCGTTTGCGCGCGGGTATATACTTTTGTGGCCGCCGCGCGCGCACGGACGAACGAAAGTAAAATTTGGAGTGACCAGAGGGGGGAGAAAGCAGCGGAGTGGGCCTAGATTCGCGATTCGCTCTTAATTTTTTTTCCTTTTTTTTGGCTGGGTGTGTGCGACGGTGCGAGTCGGTTTTTTTTGAAGCTGCGAGGTCTGTAATTTCCGAAGATGAAAATCGTTTTTGTCTAATTGACGGGGGAGGCTGAGTACGGACTGTTACGTGGAATCGTGCGGAGAATTTGTTTTTGAAAAACGGGTTTCGATCGTGTCCTTATTTTACGTGGTGATGATTGGCCCTGTCTCGGAGTGTTTTGCTTTGCTGCTTAAAGGGTTTGATAAAATGTTTGTTTTAGTCGTTCGGCTTGAGTTTTGCTGAAGTGATTCATTTGGCAAGAGAAAATTACGCGAGCAAAGCGATGAAAAGATCGAATCAATAGCGAAGTTGCGATACAATTCTTGGAAAAGTTGGTTTTGCACGTGTTCGTGATTGAAAATGATAAAACTTATATTTTCCCAAAACTTCTGCGGTGAACGTTATCTTTTATTTTTCTTCTTATGTGAATCAGAGCTTTGAATTTCGATTGCAAGGATGTTTTTGTGAAATTTTGTAATGAAAGTTTGTTTAAAGTTAAATCTAATTTCAATAATTTTTTTTAATAATATAAAACTTTTATTAAATTTTTATTTTGAACTATCCATCTGAAATTATAGTATTTTTTCATGTAGTATTCATTATTTCAGAAATGATCAAATGTCAAAAAAAAACTATTTAATCGCTTTAATTAAAGTGATGTTTAATTTTTGTATAATTACGTTTATAGTATATCACCAAACACTAATGTATTAATTTACTCGTCAATTAAAATTATTTTTGATGATTTGATTGAACTATACATTCTAAAGCTTTTTATTTTGCATCGTGAGTCTAAGCTGACAAAAAAAAAGAAAAATTAAAACCAAACGAAAATTAATTAAATATTAAGAATATATTTCTAATAATTTTTTTGCATTTTTTTAACGAAAAAGTTATGCGTTTAATAAAACTTCACATCATAATATTACACAAAATCTAAAGAAATTAAATAACAGAAAATTTTGAAAACATTATTTTATACGAATTATTAATCTAATTGATACTAACGTATACTATCATTGAATCGGTAGCTATTTTTTTACCTAAATTAATCGTTTTTTGTTCCTTTGTAGTTTTTATGTCAATAAATAAATTACCTTCTCGTTTCATGGTGTTCCGTGTATATTTTAATAAGAGTTTTTGTTTTTGTTTATATTTTTTAAAAGAATTTAGAAAAATTATAGATATAATTAGAATGAAGGAATTATATATTTAAATTATTATTGTCGAAATCCTTTCGAGTGGGCCACGTGCAAAAGTAACTTTTGTAAGGATGAAGTATGAAAAATCAGATAATAAAATCTGGCTTTTTTACAAACTGATGTTTATTATTAGCTGATTTGATTGCTTAGAGTAGGTTTGACTATATATAAACCTTATCGTTATAGATAATATGAACATCAATAACTTCTTGCCGAAAGATAGCTTAGACAATTTAAGTTATTGCTTTTTTGTAGAGAGCTTTGAAGATTTATTCATAATATACTGTCGCAATAAAAAAAAATGATCAACATGAATATTAGGATATAGGAAATAAATGGTTATTATAGGAATACCTACAGACTTGTGTGTAAATACCTTGTTGGATCTTAAGAGACCTACTAGAGAAACGACACTATAAGCTATACTTTGAAGATAGTGGGGTCTGAGTAAGGAAAAATTAAAAACAATAAATTTCGACAACAAATCTGTTATAGGCCGGATGCCGATAGCTATAAGAGTTCAATCAAAATCTATTAAATTGTAATAAATTATATAATTTCGCTTTAAAACACGAAAAAAAATATCAAACTAGTTATTAATTAATTTTGCTTTTAAATTATTAACCAAAATGTACAGAGCTTAAGACTTCGCAGCTTTACCCTTGTTATTTGACTCCTAGCAGTGGCATTAAGTAGCAGCAATGAAGTATTTCGCTAAAACAACTTTAATGTTTTAAACATATAAATATTTTAATATTTTTAGATTTATCAGTAATTTAAAAATATATTTTCTTATACTATTTTGATAGTATAAGAATATACCTTTTAAAAAATGAACCAATCTGTGTCTCGGTGTCCTGATTAATAGTGAAATAAGTTTTTGGATTAGATAAAGCTATTTGAAAAATTAGAATAATCCACGCTATATCATGCTTTTGGACAGCTTGATCAGTGTTAAGTGGTTTGATAACCTTTGGATAAGTAAATTTATCTAAGCAATCGTCATGACGTATTTCAAAAAATTTAGAAGTCTGACTCCAAATTCGGCACTGACGTGTGTTCGTTGAGCGCTTAAACATTTCTATGCATTTATGAAAAGTATCATCTATCAGACAAATAAAACAAATTTTTAATTAATTAGTCTGACTGAAAATTCGGCAGTGACGTTTTTTTGTAGAGTATTTAAACATTTCTATGAATTTATGAAAAGTATCTGCTATCGCACAAATCAAACAGATTTTTAATTAATTATTTAGTGTGGAACAACTGGTTAAAAATTACTAAAATATGCACTAATTAATAAGTTGAAACATCAACCAACATTTATAATGCAAAAATCTAGATTTTTCTAATAATCTAAATTGATCTTCTCTACAAGTCTAACCCTAGCCTGTCCCCTCAAAACCAATTACCCAACTCTACCATCACATCTTCATAAAAATCTATCCACAAAAACCAAACGATCAAATCCCCGAGCGCAAGCTTGCTCAGCCTCGACACCCGAACGACCGATTATGAATGGGCTCTCTCTCTCTCGCGTTCTGTAAAAGCGCACCGAGCTCACGCACGGCTAGAGTCCAAATAGTCCTTGGTGTGCGCGCGCGGCTCTCCGTGAAGCAGCACGCGCGCCGCACAGGTGGGGAGCAGCTCTGTGTACACACGCGGCTGCTGCTGCTGTTGCTGCTGCTGCTGCTGCTGGCGACACGAGAAGAGCAAAGAGAGAGAGAGAGAGAGAAACGGAAAGGAGAGGAAAGGGGCCGAACGAGCGATATAACGCGCAAACCTGCCTCTCGCGCACTCAATAGTTCGCCTGCCCTCGCGATTGTCAAATCTTACCCTTACAATAAAAACGAGAGGAGCGAGCGGACGAGCTTAGTCGAGTGTCCGTACGGAGCCGGTCTGCATCTACTGTGCCTCGTGAACCTTTCGACTTTGATTGCTGGAGAGAATCGTTACGTTCATTTGGTTCGCCTGAGGAATAAAAGTGCGAGGAGTTAAGGGATTGTCTTCAGATTTATTAGTGATTCTTTGGAAGATATATAGAAGAAGACATTAAGGCGGGATGATGAGCAAGACGTGGCAGGGTTAGTTAAGGCTTTTACAGTCCGAGCTTTAAGTGATAAGTTTAGTGTTATATGTGCGATTTTGGCGATTTCGTGTAGTGGCCTTGGAAGAAAGTTGAACGAAGGCCATTAGGAGTTATCTTGAACTCGTGCCTAAACTTGACATAGTTTTAGACGAAAAGCTATATGTCTTGTTTGCAAAATGTAACATGAATTTTCGGCAATTTGTTACTATATCTAAAAAGTTTTAGAATAATTTAATTTATTATAATTATAGCTTCCATATTGGGAGATAGCAAACTGTTTTCACTAGAAAAAAAAAATAATAATAAAATCTATTAATATATAAGAAAAATTTAAACACTTGTTTACTTACACAATAAGAATCGTAACATCGTCATTTATTTAAAAAAAAATTTAATAAATTATAAAAGTACGTGAAATTAATTTTTTTTTTTTGTAATGATTTAACATCTTTTCCGTATACATAATTCTTTTTAATTTTTTTCCAACAATACTTCCGAATACAAAGAGAATTCCTTGAGCGCTAACAATTGCTTATCGAAAATAAACGTGCGCGCGCTTAAAAATTTTTTCGATTTAACACACATTTTTACCGAGACAAAAAAGATCGTGCTCACTCGCGCGCGAGCCAGACTCGACGATAAATTATATTTTCCAACGAAACAAACGCACACGCGCGCGTTTGTTTGTTAAATTGCGGGCCCATAGAAACGTCGTTAACGCGTTGAAAAACGAGAATAATGGAAAGGCCAAGCACATCGCGGGCAGATGTTAAATATCTAAGGCGGCAAAAATAAATTACAATTGCAAATGTGCGTGCACTTGAATAACGCGATAAAGAATAGGCAAATGCTGCAGGCCGAATAAGCAGGAGTGACACGAACAATCGAGTTGCGTGCGAAGAAACGGCGGAAAGCTACGTAACAGCTATCTAGTCGAGCGAATAGTTCGCGCGGCTCGAAGCGACAATTAGACAAACAGTGGTGTCAAATTGGAAAGTCAATATTTACGGAAAACCAGTGGATCGTGTCGTCGGCTTTTCGAATATCGGATGATTTATGGGCCTGTAAATTCCTCGCGCTCGATCGTGGGTGTAAATTTTCGTTTGACGGCGTGGAATATTTTTATTCGTGTGGGATAATGATCTACATTATGATTCAAATTTTTAAGTACGTGCTCGGGCTCCTTAAAAGCGTGTTAAAATTTCTGAAAATAGGTATTGTTTAATTTCTTCGAGTATGAGCTTTATTTTTTATCTTATCGGCATACTAAAAACTATTAAAACACTACCGTGCATAATGTAGCAAGTTCAAAGCGGCTTATCTTATCGCGATATTTAGTAACGTTTATTCACGCGCACTGCTAAGAATAAATAAAGCTTCATGGTGCAAAAATCAGCTTCTGCAAATAGGAGTAAAAACTCGACCAGAATTTTTTTTTTAATGTTCGATCATTCGGAACGACACTAAAATTAGGAAGTGCGACAGGATCCATTGAATTAATCAAACGAAACCACTGCGTATACTAAAAAAGTTCTGAAAAAACTGCAAGAACCTTTAGACAGTTTCATCGTCACTTCCTGCACTATCACTAGCAAAAAATAGTTTGCCGATAAAGATTTGAGTTCTATGTGTGTCAAATTCGATACAAGAGATTAAACCTATAGTAAGCGAAGGAAAAAAGTAGTGTCAATTATCAGCCATTAGCGAGCATCGTTGGCAATTTCGGTCGAGGATCCGAGGATCGACCTTAACCCGAACAGCACATCCAGCGGGCTTTTTTTATTTTGCCCGACGGGTTCGCCGCCTTGATCGCATTGAAACCATACGCGTCGCTCTTTTACGATCGAATGGGCTGTATTTTCTTTTTTTTTTTTAAGTCGCACTTGAACTTGCATAAGACAAAACTTATGCGACAAGACTATTTTAGATGGATACTTACAGCTTGTTTCTAGGGAATATATTTCAATGGTAGTTAAAATGCTTGTAGCGATATTTACGGGTATTAATAGGATTTTCTTAGTAATGCTGTAAATCAGTTATTTACGATTGAGTTGAGATGGAAAGAATACGGAAGCTCAATTAACTTGTCAGTAGCATCAGATAAATGTTGGAATTCTTTACTACTTTGTAGAAAGATAGTTTCGCGTAAGAAAATAAGCTGGATTATTCGAGAAGTGTAACGGTACTGTTTTTTATACGTTGTAGTAATTAAATTATAATAAAAGTAAGATGGAAACAGTTACAAAATTTATTATTAAATAGCTTAGCCAATAAATATGAAAAAAATGTAACAATAAATACTTTCACTCGAATTTATTGTTAAATTTTTATTACTCTTAAATTGTTATTAAATAAGCTCAGGCTTTATTATAAAAATACATATAACTCTTCATGCAAAAACAATTAACACAAGAATCTGAAAGTAAAGACTTCCCAATCTAAAATATTCTCGTTTTTCCATCCGCATTAAAAATACAGCTCTCAGAAAAAAAAAGTCGGACAAATCATAAATCGCGCATGACACGTCGAACGCTCGATAGGGCAAAATATTGCCGATACAGCGACGAGCGGCGCGATAAGGAGCGAAACGAAATTGCCGATCGATTGATCATGTATACTCGTGAAGAATCGCGGCTGCCGAAGCGCCGCTAACATAAGTTACATTACTCGGCGTCGAAGTATATAAACGTCGAAATTGAGACACACTTTCGGCGAGCAAAGGTTTAGAAGGCTGTTTTTTTGGAAAGAGTCGGGAGCGATGATTAACGATCGAGCGCGGATGGTTTTGATTCGATTTGTTTGTGTGATGAATAATGCGCCGGGCTCGTTTAATTGGAGTCTTTAGGCTAATTCGAATTGATTGTGGATTGATGGGCATTAAATGGGGCTTTTGAGGAAAGTTGGGATTTACGCGCGAATGGAAACGTGTTTATTGTGCAAATAGCGTATATAGTTTGAGTAGCGTAATAGTAAGTGTGTTATAGAATTGTTGATTGTTGTTAATATTTAGTTTGAAAAATTAAATCTAATATTTAATCTGAAAATGATTATTGAAAATTCGAATAAATATAATTTTTATTGACGATTTGGAAAAAATTGTGAAATAGTAAACAGATATCATAAACTATATTTTTTTTACATACACGTTACCCCAGAATTAAATAATTTGCCGTTCAATTAGTCTTACTTGACGATATTTAGTTTTGCGCTACCACGTACTTACGGAACAATAAAGGCTCAAATTAAGTTTAATAACACAGCGTCTTATGGAGCGCATTCGAGGGAACTTGTAATTAACGTGTCAAAATTAGAGATCGAAATGATGGGATATAAAAAGGCAGAGGATCGAATATCCATCTTTCAAACTATCGATTTCGTCTGGCGTTCTACCTTTTCTGACCGCTTATTTTGACGTTTTCAGTGTGACTTTCATTGCTCGTTCGTAAAAAAGTAGCATCGTTAAAGCTTAAATTCGGCGAGAATTAAGCTTTCTTACAAAATAAACCGCTGCGTTATTTGCACGGTTTTATAGCCATTTGCTTCTCTAGATTTTATCATCTTAAAATATGTAATTTTCACCCGAGAATTCGATTGCGCAATTTGCGTAACATTTTTAAAGAGTTTGACCCCGTGACATTTGATTTAATTTTGATTAAATGATTCTACTTGTATGTCAGAATAAAGCTTCCAGTTTATATCAACGTTAACAGGGTATTTATTTTGGCTACGCATCGCTGTAAAAGAGTCAATGAAAAGGTTAAATAGATTTGTTAAAAGTTGCCCAGTGCCATTTATCAAAGTGTTGAATGGCAGGATATTTTGAAATTGATGTCAAACCGTTCGAAGATCGTGCTTTGGATTATATACGAAATATAAATAATACCATTGAAACGGCATTTGATTGATGAGTACACTTTTTTCTATCGAAGTGTATTAGAAGACGTATAGATATCTTTATTTTCAAACACATTGATCCGCAACTTTTGTTTTATTAAAGCAAAGGAACGAGTCCACTGCTTGAAAAATCATGACATAATGTACTTTTAAAGAACGTGTACAATATAATTATGACATAATAAAACAATCAGCCGCGTTATAAAAAATCGATTTTTTATTACCATTACTTTAGCACGATGACCAATCAATTTCGCAACGAAATTAAAAATTAAAAATGCATCTCAAAGTAAACCCAAGATCCACACAAAAAAAACTCCTTCGCACGCAATCTTCAAGTAGCCTCACTCATAACCCACTCGTAAAATCCCAAAACCAACAACACTCGAAAACCAAAATTTTTCGCGCCATTCAGACCACCAATTTGCGCAAGCCAGCAACTCACCCAACGAAAAAAAAAATAAAGCATCCATAATCCCAATTCTCTCTTCTTTCAGGAGCTAAGGACTACGTGGGCATCGAGGAGGTGACAAAGGTCGGCTTCCTGGTGCCGCTGTTCGCCGAGGCGCTCGGAACTGCCCTCCTAGTCATAATCGGATGCGCCTCCTGCATCAAGTGGGGCCAGGAGGCCCCCAGCGTTCTCCACATAGCTCTGACTTTTGGCCTCGCCGTGGCCAGCCTCGCGCACGTGAGTATATATATATATTATGTGTGCTTGCGGCTCGTATGGTTTTACCCGTTGCGAAAGGGACAGCGCCGCGAGGTGGTTCGCCGAATTGTTTGCCGAAAGTGGGACGTGGAGGATCGCTCCGGGCTTTCGGTTGATAAGACGTTTTGCTGATTTTTCGCCGGATTAAGTGATTGGGCTCGTTTTCGCGATTATTAATTGACGGTTATTATTCGTTATGGGAGTTCGGAGTGGATACAAAGTGGTGTACTTATGTAGCTGGTGTTGCAGTTTGTTCTGGTACTTTTTTATTTGGCCTGGTGTATTTGCTGATCGAGATATCTTATTAAGCATTGTTGAATATTTCTTTAAGAGAAAAAAATTGCATTTCCAGCCGCGATGCGAGCGGAGTAAGTCATAAAAGTCAAAACTGAAAGAAAAGCGATTGTCATGCTCCTCATTGTTACGCCGTTGCGTAAGCTGTAATACTCATAAATTCATCACGCGGCGAACATCTTTTTTATTTACAACCGAAAACCCAGGCGAAGATAACCCAAAATTATTTTTCGCAAACAATCCAATTATCGCAGTGTTCCACAAAAGAAACTTCAACGATCCCTGGCCCTTATTAACAACGCGCTAAATAATCTTGCAACATACTAGCTTTGTTTGCCTTAATTCACTCAGCAGCTTGACTTGATTCATTACACATCCAGAAATAATTTTGCGCTATAGATTAATAACAAAAAAGAACGAGTTTGCGATTAATATTGATGCTCGTCAATCATCGAAGAATTTAATTCGTCGGATTTCGTAACCGGCCACCCGTGTGAATTCGCCTGGAATGGCTCGTGCGAATTAAGCGAGGGGTCAATTAGGCGAAGCCTTCCCTCGGCGAGAAAGGGAATACAAAATATAAGGGATCTGTTATTAGTATAGGTAGAGGACTTTGATGTTGGGAAATAGAGCTGGTAAGAATTGAAGGTGTGTAATGATGTTTGGGAGGTGTAAGTATATGTTGATACGAGTTTATGAGGGGATTGAAGATAAGTTTTAAAAGCAATACAAAAGTTTAATGGTTTTTACTCTGCAATTAAATGCATCGCCGAAAAGAAATTGGGGGCCATTAAAGTAATCTTGTTACCTCAGAAACAAGCCTTCATAATAAACTGTGTAATTAATAACGGGAACACTGTTTAATTAATAATGAGTTATTCCATTCGATAAAATAATTTAACACGATTAAAACGGTCATTGATTGATAATCAAACAATTAGAAACGCAACAAAAAAATGCAGTCACCCAATTAACGTTTAAGTTATAATAAATTTTCAATTGAAAAGCGACACTCGAACTTGACTCTCTAATTACTTAGCAAAAAGCATTATCGCAACCTCATTGAGCAATTAGCCTCTAATCTAATTCAAGAATGCAAATAAAAGAAATTTCTCAATTTGCCGATCGCTCGAAAATTAGCCTCTCGCATCGCACTCAGCCAGTACAATACCCTCCTGTTGCGTCAATTATACAGATCGGTGACTGAAGGAAAAAAGTGTCGTTGTTTTTTTTCGTCCGCTTCGAGAGCGGCTCCTCTATAATTTCTACGCCTCGGATGCCCCGAGGGCACAGCACGTGCGCCCTCAAATCTAGTGCACACATTCGCGAATTCGCGCGCTTCGGACTTCGGTATTTAAATTTTCGAACCAACGTCGAATTTAATTTAAATAAATGACTTGGCATTTTATCAACGCTATCTCCTATCTACGGTCATTAATTACTATCAATTAGCCTTCGCATTTGTAAATTAAGACCCTGACCAAACATTATCACTCCAACCCTCAAAAAACTTACAAAAACCGCACGCAACGCGAACGCCCCAACGCCAGAATCATGTTTTCACTTTCGCTCTCCGCGCTCGCATTTACCTGTCGAAGACTCGGAAGAAAGAAAGAAGAAAAAAAAAGCCGGTCTCTCGGCGCTCCTCGCAGCCAGCGCGGCGACGCCGCGAGAAAGAGGGGCAGGAGCGCGCGCGTCCATTCACCAAAAACTTCGCCTTCGAGCGAGCAAAAGAGAAGGCGCGCATGTGGACTCTGGGTTTGTTTCCCAGGGCCGATCATCGTATATATTGTAAACGTCGCGCGCCGCCGACAAATTGCGCACCTGTGCGCGCGCGTCCCTAATTCAGCGCTGATTTAATCGATATCGATCGAGCAGCGCTGGGTACTAGGGCTTTTATGGGATTGGAGAATGTTTTCATTGCGAGTTTAGATAAGATCTAGATCGATGGGAGAATCGAGGATGAGTGTTGCCGTAAGAGATTTATTGTAATTGAGAGCTGTTTTGATACCGTTTGGATAATGGATTGTTCGTAAACAGACGGTCATTTGTTTCTTGTTAATAGATATTTGGAAGTAAAAATGGTTCTTATTCTGAATTATTTTGTATGAATGCACATAAAGATGATTAACGCAATTGAATAAACTTTACAATTAGAAACAGCAATTGACCGACATGTTATTTCTGTAACAATTAGTTGAAAAAAAAAAAAAGAAATATGTAGCACACGCGGTAATGATTATCGACAGCGACTACCCGCAGCCAATTTGCTACGTAATTTCTCTACGACTCGCTTCACCTGTTGATTCGTTCCTGCGATTGCCGGTTCGCACTGAGCGCGCTTTTTACTCATTGTTTTGAAAGTGTGGAGTGTTTAATCGAGGTGTTCATTGATCGAGTGGATTTTACACGACGAAGTGTGGCTATTATTTTTTGGATTATGGAGTCCGATTTCGTAATTTCCGGAATTTAAACGAAGCTTGATCAAAATTTGCTAATAGAGACTCATTTTTATTGGGATTACAAATTTTACGGTCCGTTTCGAAACGATCTTTTATGTGTATGTCCTTACAAGTATACTGTTTCATTTCAAAACGTTTTCTATTTTGGTTAACGTTTGATACATTATTGTAGAATAATAATTAAATGATTTCTTCGTTAAATTTCAAAGTTATCTAGAACTCATATTTTTAAAAAATTAATGAAATAAACAATTTTTAAATATATTTAGTTAAGGATTATTTTCTTTAGGTTGACATTATTCAGTAATTTCTAATGATTTATACATCAGACTAATATTTTATCGCTAAACTAACGAGTGCAATTTTTTTTCACTTTAATTATGTAGTTTATTAATAGGCTTGAAGAATGATCTTGACTCTCATACAGAGAAAAATACCACTTAAAATTACGGTAACATATTAAACGCACATTAACTGCGAAATTCAAAACAGACTTTTTTAGGTCAGCAGCCACCATTCAAATGGCTTCGGGCAATTTTAAGAATTCTCCAATCAGTTTGAATAGTGAATCATCCTAAAAATATTCTTTTCTGATCCCCAGTGCATAATGTTCACTCTTTCAATTTCATAATAAAATTTTTTCTCACGCTACACTTTCTCATAATACTATAAATTACCTTAACATTTATTGCTACAAGCCCAACATTATGTCAATACAAACAATATTTCCTGCCCTATCAAGAAACTCCCGTCTGACTAGACCACGGACATAACTACTTTCAGCTTTCAATAAACCACACAACCTCGCCCATCACTCCGATTATTTATCGTCCAATTTTTTTCTCTCCTGTCCTCTAGGGCAGAGCGCCATTATTCAACATCCCGCCATTAATATTCCTCGCCAACTGGCGCCCGGAGCCCAACCAGTCACGTTTTCAACGATTTCTCGGTATATATAAAAGCTCGCTCGCGCCGCGATCCTTATTAATTCAAAAGAGATACTCTCCCGCTTGCTCGCATATCTCGGCGCTATCTCAAAGACAAAAGGCTTGCCTCACGCTCTCTCTTGCGCGTGTGTGTGTGTCATAAAGCCGGCGAAACAAAAACTCTTGTTGCGCGACTCTGCGGCGTTATAAGAGCGTACTGGAGGGGCCTAGCCCTGCCCCGAGGGCTTCGAGAGAAGAGAAAAGAATCGCGCGATTGCGATGTGTCGCATTAGCGAAAAAAAGAAAGAGAGAAAATGAGATCAGAGGGACCGTCACCTACATGCGCCGATCCGTGTAACGTGTATAATAAACGCTCCTCGGGGACTTTTGTCGCCAGGCACTGTCTCTCCTGCACTTGCTTCGCCTCCTTTCATCGAGCGCCGACGTCTTTCTTTGCCGGAGAGAGAACCTTTTTTTCACCGCCCGCGAGTTTGCCCTGCAGCGATCGGAGCTGCTGCTGCCGATCTCCTTTTGTATTGCGCGCGAGCCTTCTTTCTTTTCGGAGAAGCTCTCGGCAAGGACACTTTCCTGGCTGATGCTGCGCATTGATTAATTTATCGTTTACTTTATCGCTTTTTATAATACCGATGATAGTATTGTTTTGAATTTCTATTGGGACAGTATTTGCAATGCAACATAATTCTCAGGCAATGCTAAAATCGAACCTTACCACATAAGTTAAAATTGACTTGTATAAAAAGATCAATCCACAAAATTGCTCACAAACGTACAGCGCCCAAATACGTTAATAAATTTGAACGAATCCATCATTAAACACTACATTATTTACTCTTTCGCTGCTGTTAATCGGCATCGCATCGGTCCTCGGATCCCTTCAATTTTTCCCTCAGATAAAATCGACAGTTCTATCCTATCGGGAATTATTATTTTCGAGTGTTTACCGAGCTCAGGCCGACTATATAAGGTTTGGCGCTCGAATTAAAATGAGGGATAAGGTCAGTAAGGAGCGCTTGAGACGTTACGTTATCTTATATTCCATTAAGCTGGAGCTCTTTATTCCTTCAACGACGATTGTTTTGTCAAAATAAATTTTTATGCGATCCGTTTCTTATTCCTTTTTCACGAGTGCGTGCGTATCGGCTCGAGAAATTCATTTATTTTTATCGTTATTGCGCGGACTCACTGCTATTGTCAACAATAATTATCCTTCTTCTCGTTTCGAAACTAAAGTAAACCGCGATCCAAGTTTCTCGCGGTTAACAAAAAATACTAATATCCACTTAACGATCACTGCATTAAGTATATTCTCCCAAACCGCTCATATACCTCAACGACACTCATTCATTCACTTCTACACAAACAAGCCAACGCGCGCTGAAATTATTTACCCTCCCATCAGCAAAAGCCCAAAAACCTCTCGCACCGACTCATTCAAAAACCCATATATCCCCAGGCGCAGTCCTCGCTCGTTTCCCAATCGCCAAACTCACCAGCGGGCGCAGCTCCGCTGCACGCGCAAAAATTACACTCCCATGCCCCCAAGCGCGCGCGAGAATCGGCGAATTATATACATATATACGGTCAAGGTAACCATCGCCGGAATATCCAGCGCTCCGCGATCGGGAGCACGCGCTCAGAAAAAAAAAAGATCCGCCGCGACACAGAGCACTACTTGGTCTCTCCAGCCGTACGGACTAGAGCAAAGCGGTGTGTGCGGGCGAAAAAAAAAACGCGAGAGAAAGAGAGAGAGAGAGATCTCATATACGCTGCGGGTGAGTAGGTTGCCGGAGCCTTCGGGCGCAACGTGCCGAGAGCGCGGCTGCTCTTGCACCATCGCGTCGACAGTTAGACCCCCTTGGGCAAATCCGCGGCCTTATTTACCCTTCTACCTTGGACCGCTGCAGCGCTGGGCAGAGAGCGCGCGACTGACTAATCGACCGCGCGCGATCTCGTTCGGTGCGGCGATTTTTTTTTTTTTTTTTTTTCATTCCCGCGCAAAGACGGGTGCTCGCGCTTTTTTCGCGCGCCGCAGCTTACTCATCGCGAAATGTAAAAGGAGGCAGAGGATTTAATTAAGCGAGCGGGGATGTGTGTGAGTGTGCGAGGATCGCTGCGCGTGTGAGGCAAGGTCGGAGAAGGTTTTGTTTTCTTTTCTTCGGGTGTAAGAGGTGGGGAGCGATGCGGGAGGGATTGAGGTTTGCGAGTCCTTCGCTGGATTTAGGGAGGAGAGATGAGGAGGCTTTTTTTGCGATCTCATCCGAGCTGCAGACTCTTGCCGGTTTGAGATGGGTTTGGCGTTTCATTGTGAGTGCTCGGCGCGACTTCTTGGAGCGGGATTGTAATTGATTGAAAAAATAAAGGAGCTCATTGTTTCTGAGTTGGGATTGAGATTGATTTGAATGTTTGTGGTTTGAATGTCGGGGATCACGGGTGCTTTTGTACAGCGTTGCTCTTTTAATATTGAAATATAATGTTCTCGATATAGAGCTCGAAGGTTTAATGACTGTGTGTAATTTGAATTTCTATCGCCATTAAGATGGTATTTTTATAAAGATGCTCGCGCCTAAGTTCATCGGTATTACAAAATCCCCTGTAAATGAGTCACTTTTCTAGCATTGTACGGCTAGCGGAGAAACGAATGATCTATAGCCTTAGGGAAAGGAATAAAATGGATATATTTTTTTGTAATAATCATTTGCGATCAAAAAGACCGCGTTGAGCTAAAGAATTCGAAACTTGCATAATGACTCGTGTATGGCGATCAAGAGAATACTATTTTTTTGCGCGTTAGTATTTACATTTCAGTAACAAATGACTTTCATGTCCCTACAAAAGCTCGTATCTGATTTTGGCTCTTGTATAGTAACTAGATTGCTCGCGTAAGATCAGTTTAACGCGCGTACATGACTTGATATTTTCAGTTTTAATTAAATCAAATATAGAATAAGTGGGTAATAGCATTAATTAATTGTGGGTAAATAAGTGTACGATGTACAAACTATACAAATAAAGTTAACAGTGAATGTGTCTCAGAAACGCAAACAATTAAGGAAATATTTGATACCGAAAGACTTGGGCGAATGATGTGGGTAAAACCCAAATGCAATGAATAATTTTAAAACTAGAGTATGAATCTGTAAATAAATATATTTCTAAATTAAAATATTAATTACTTAATCAAGTAAAGGTTAGTGCCATAAGAAGTAAAGACGAATAAAAGTTTCAAGTAGATAAAGGTCCATATTGGTAAGACTAAATATATGATACCTAAATTTTTATATTTTTCATCGTATATACGTATCGATATGTGAATTGATTGTAGGATACTGTGTATTAATTAACAACCAAACTAAGTTTAATCCAATCAATAATATGTATCTCCTTCGAAAGCTAGCAAACAAAGTTTTCAAACGTTCAAATTAACTGTCGCGCAAATCAATAATCTCACCAACCCCGGCCAATAAAACCACAATCAAACGGTCACCATTAATTTTCACCTTTCTCTCTCTCTCTCTTCCTCACACCGATCGTAAAACAAGCTCCGCCACCGCGTAAACGTCGCCTCATTTTCGCAACTCCATTCATTAAGCCACACATGCTCGGCGTGATAAGCGACCATTACGCAAAAATCTCACTTCGAGCTCTCAACGTGCACACACACACACACACATGTATAAACATCTTTCTCTCTGTCCTCAGGTTCTGGGTCCAGTGTCAGGATGCCACGTTAATCCAGCGGTCAGCGTGGGCCTGCTCGTTAGCGGCAACTGCACCATTCTGAAAACACTCTGTTATGTCGTCTGCCAGTGCTGTGGTGCCATTGCCGGCGCTGCCATACTGAAGGTAAGGGAAACACCGATTTATGGACAGAGATGGATCATAAATCTAGGGGGGAGATTGCGAAAAAGGAAGCGGTTGATTGAAGGTGTATATGTATACGTAGGCGGGATGGGCGACGGTTAATAAGGGGGATCGAAATTTTTTTTGGATTTAATTTTCGGAGGTTCGAGCGGAGGGAAATATGAATAATTAATGTATGAAGTAACCGCGTGTTTTTTTATTCGGTGTCAAGAGCGGTGGATTTTTAATTCGGTTTTGAGTAAACATTTTGAGCGATGATACGTAAAGAAATTGAAGTTTCGCTTATGTAAACCGCAATTTTAATAACAGCCGCTGAACGATCCTCAGTCAAGCGCAGCAACGTGCTGTTCTCGTTGCTTTTTGTGTACTCTTAATTTAAACATATTAAAATGCAAATCACGCTCCATTTATCAGCTTGCCAAGATTTAAACGGACTCTTAAACTCTTTCCGCGCGGCAATAAAACTCACTTTATTACTTCACAATGAGCCTAGCGCATTTGCATAATAACGATAATTGGAAAGCACACGTCTTCGCGGCACCGCACAAAACCATCCTCCAAAATACATCTTCGTCCCAAAAACAAAACTCAAACAATCTTCAATATCCTCAGGCTGCACTCCCGGACAAAGCGACGCAGCAGGGCCTGGGCATGACGATGCTGGGCGAGGCAAGCAGTGGCCAGGGTGTCCTCATCGAGGCTATCATCACCTTCCTCCTGGTCCTCGTGGTTCACGGTGTGACGGATCCCCTGCGCGAGGACTGCAAAGGCTGGGCCCCCATGGCCATCGGGCTGAGCATCAGCGTGGCTCATTTGGCGGCGGTGCCGCTCACCGGTAGCAGCATGAACCCAGCCAGGTCGCTGGGACCCGCGGTGATCGTTGGACTCTGGACCGGCCAGTGGGTGTATTGGGTGGGGCCGATTCTCGGTGCTCTGGTAGCTGGGGCGTTGTATAAAGTGGGCCTGAGGCCCAGGAATAAGGAAGAAGAGCAGGCGTCGTATGATTTTTAGAGGGATGGGAGTAGGTGTTATTGCGACGGTTCGATTTGATTTTTAAAGGCGGGGATTCGGATTCAGGTTTTGTTGGAGTTGAAGGGGTTATCTTGAGGAAATTTTATAGATCTGAATTTCGGATATTTTTTAGCTTGAATGGAGTAGGATTGAAAAATAATGAGTTTGAGGAACGGTGAGATTATTTTCGTAATCCTAAAACGAAATTAATTTTACGTTTTTCAGATAATTTATCAGTTTTACTATGACAAAATAATTCCTGAAACTATGAGAAAATTTTGAACAGAATCTACCCTCAAAAGCTACAATGTTTATGAAGTAAACTTGTAGACAAAAATCAAAATGAACTGTTGAAACTTCGATGTTTTGTGTATAAAAGTAAGCCGAAATTAATAAATTCGGGCGATGCTGGGAGCGAATTAATCAGTGGACAAAGAGCATCAAGACAGGAGAATGCCATCGATCATATTGCAACCTTTCGTACAGAGCACCAAAAATTCAATGCCTTAGAAAAAAATCAAATCGTATTTTCTCTTGAAAGAAGATTTTTATTCTTTATTATGAGGATACGATCCGAAAAATTGGTTGGCACTTATCAGTGAATACAGATCCGTTCATACATTGTATTTTGCAAACTTTAACTTCAACTTTCTTCTGGAGGGACTCATAAAGGAGGTCACCTTCGTTATGCTCTATACGAATACACTACGCAGTCTCAAACGAAAAGAGCCTGCGTACAAGGCCGATCGTACTTATGACCGCGGGCATCCTCCTTCATTTTTCCTTCGCTCATGCCATTACTTTATCCAGAGAATTTCGTATCTAGGGCAGCGAATTTACTATAAAAAATATTTTAGATCTTTACATAGACGTAAAAAGATTAAAATTTTGAAAATCGATTAACTATACGTGTATTTTACGAATATATATATGGCATGGATAATCGAAAACGTGTATAATCAAATTAGCTACCCGTGTTATAATAAGTAATGCCCAGCACTGCCAAATTACACTTTAACGAAACTTCAACATCGGCGTTGCTCAAGTTGCGCGTTGCGCAAACTCGATTTGGGCTCGGAGCGCGAAATTCGGACTGATATATGCTCGAGAGTGCGAGGCTTACTGATGGATCTTCCTTCGTCGATTTGTATTGTATCTATAAATATTAAAAAAAAAAAAAAAAGAAAAGAAATCGGATTCATACGTGTATAATACGGACCTCGACACGGACCAAAATATAGTAAATGTTATCTTTACGTTCGATCGAATTTTATGAGCTAACTAAAAGTATAAATCTTGCAGCTTTTTGTTGATTTTAAAGATGTTGAAATCTTTTTAATTTTATGTATCTCTATTTCTCTTGTGTGAACTTTAATAACTCGTCATTTTTTTGTAATCTTACAAAAAAAAGTAGAATAGAATCATTAGGAATTTTATGTAATTGTATTATCTATAATTCAAAATGAGTCTCATAACTTATTATAATGTTCTCTAGATTTTTTAATTAATATATAAAAAGTGTATGTCAGATCGCAACAATAGCAGATATATCTCCGACGATCTTTAATGTAAAACTTGTAAAAATGATGAATTCCTGTAGCAGGTCTACTATTCTGTACATAAATTGCGCTATCGTACAAAGTTTCAAAGAAGAAAGAAAACTATTTTGAGAGTTTATTGTTTGATTCTGTAGAATAGCTTGTGTTACATATATGTATTATTTATATTTTTAAGCGTTTACAGGGATAACAGCTTGTGCGTTTTATATTTGTCTCATGCTTCTATGTGCCGACTTTGCAAACTTCTACCAAATATGCCAAAAACTATAATTAATTAAGACAATTGATTCTGATTTTATGATCTTTCGATGAGATCACTGAAATTAGATTTATAAAACAAGCAAAAAATTTTATTTTTTAACTGAAAAGAATTATAATTAAGAAAATTTTAAAAATCATTAAAAATGTATGAAAAAATCACGTGGTTTGCAAAGGACACATACTTAGGTTATTCATGATGTTTGTTGTAAGTTGTAAAATGCAGAAGTATTGATGTGAGTATTATTAATAAATATTTTAAGCAAAATATAAACTTTTATTATTTATTTAATTTTTTAACCACAATTCATTTCTGAAATTATAATTTTTTGTTCAAAATATAAAGTATACCATTTAAATAGAATCGTATTTGTTTTACGCTTATAAATGTACAAATCGAAAATTTAACATTCAATTGAATAAAATAAAGCTTGTTTACTTTTCCATTGCACTCGTCATATAGATGTTTCTAGAAATGTACAATGTACTCTTAAGGACATGTGCTAGAAAAGGATTTGTATACACAGTTTCTTCGTATCTATTTTAAAACGTCAGTTAAAATGGTTTTACCTATTACTTTCATTAAATAAGCTACTATTAAATTTAAATTTTGCCTGCATATATGCTATATTAATTAATATATACTTTATAAAAATATTATGTTTTATTTTGAAATAAAATTAGTTTTATTATAACGGATAAAAGCCTATCATAGAAATGTGAAATATATATACATATAGTTATATTTGATATAAATTTATATAAAAAAAAACTTTTAAGATTTTCATTCACTATAATTTCTATTCAAATATATAAAAGATATAATAGAAGAATATATCAAGAGTTTCCAAGGACTGTGTAAATCACTTTTAATACATAATAAATAAAATTGTGTATATCAATTGCATCTTAATAAATATTTAATAAAAACAATATAGACATGTTTAATCAACCATTCTGTCTTACGATTACAATCAACGGGAACAGTTACGTCACAGTCGAACGTCTCGTCCCCTGAAGTCGAATTGCATAAAAAGCTGCTAAGAGCTGTAAGGGGAATAAATGAAGTATATACGTTCTCGTATAAGATCGGTATAAGCGGGCCAAAATAGAAGCTTCAAAAATAGCCCTACGACACCGCCGCCGCCGCCACAGCGCGCAAGGAGGCAACAGCCGCCTACAAAGCAAAAGTGCCGCGACCGGCGCGGCAGCTAGTGCGTGTGTCGTTTACCTTTAGCAGAAAAAATATCTGAAGAAGTTTCGACCTACGTGTGTCACTGTAAATAAATAATTGTTGAGTAATTGTATGTTAATTTTATTTCTTATTTTTTAGTTTTATTGTAGAAAAAGATAGAGGGAAGAGTAGTTTTTTAGATTTGCTCAAAATTGATCTCGTTGCTTTGTAATGTAACATGACACCTCTGATACGTTAATAAACGTTTTAATAAATAAGAAGATTAATTGCATTTTTTTTTAAATTAAGATTCTAAAGTGCATTACTGGAAGTAAAAAGGTATATTTTGATCTTATTGTATACGACTGCCAAGCGCTGCGCCTGGAGTCATGGAAATATAGATATATATTATACATTCAATAATGTTTTTTTTTTTTATAACTAATTGGCCGTAACTTTTTCGAAAAACTATAAAAACATACCATTTATAAAAAAACTCGTTCCGAAAAAGCAAAAAATTAATATAAAAATGGACTGACTGAACCCCCATATTCGCCAACTGAACAAACCTCAATTCAAACTTACAAAAATCACACAGGCAACCGTAGAAAGCCGCTAACCCGCCTAAGCATGGGCCTGGAGGACTACTTCGAGGAGGGCTTCGACGACGAGTACACCAAGCTCGACGAGGATCCGGAATTCGAGATCGGCGAGTTTTTTCGCGAGAGCCTGCTCAATCTCCGCGGGGCCGTGACGCCGGCCAGCTACAAAAAGTTCGCCGGGCTGGACAGTAACGGCGCCCGGGTGGCCTTCATTCTCAGCTACGCCGAGGCCCACGCGCTGCCCGTCGAGGTCGACAACTACGAGCGCAAGTGCCCGATCAAGACCAAGTCGCTCAAGGACGCGGGCAACGCGTCCTTCGGCTTGGATCACTGGGAGGTGGCGATCGAGGAGTACAACAACGCGGTACTCGTGGCCCCGATAGATGGTGGGTTTTTTTAATGGTGTGTGGTGTATAGTAGCTGAGCGAGGGGCACGACCGAGGGTTTTCTGGGTTAGAAGCACGCGTTGGTGTATATAGATGAGCTGCGGAACGTTTGTTGTGCGTTTAGTTTATACCTGAATGAGTACGGTTATTTTGAGTTTATAGTTTTGTTTTAGATGCAATACTGCAATAATGACATTTAAAATTTTTCATGGGTTCCGTTTTAAATTCAATATATTAAAAATAGACGATTTAGATTTACCGATTAAAAGAAAACGTAGCAGTACACTGACGGAAGAATCTTTGGAACAATTATTATACTTGATAATTAAGCTATAACAGTGTGGATAATTTGAAAAGAGTTTCTATACTTTATATGAAATTTTACAAGATGGTATGAAAAATTTTATGTAATAAGTAATTTTATATAATAAGACGGATTGTAAATTTTTCTACACTACTCCTAGTAAAATTTTCTATAAAGTATGCCTAATAATTTTTAAGATTTCCTCAGTCTGTGGCAACTTTATATCCCGAAATGTGTAGCAAAGTTCATTCGAAATACAAATTAACATATCCAATCATACACCACCATATGATTTTTCTTTACAGAGCTAGGAGTAATCCTGGCCAACCGATCAGCCGCGTTTTACCATCTGGAAAAGCACCAGCATGCTCTGCGTGACTGCGACGAGGCCATCAAGGTCGGCTACCCTAAGCATCTACTTTACAAGGTCGAGGAGCGCCGAGCTCGCTGTCTGCTCGCCCTTAAGTGTCACACGAAAGCGATGGACGCCTTCAAAAACGCGATACGCGCCCTTGATGATGCTAAGCTGCCCACCGAGAAAAAGAAGAAGCACGAGGCGGACATGAGGGTGATGCTGGCAGTCATGGCTAAAGGTGACGAGCTCAACCAGAAACAGGCAGTACCCAAGGAGAAGATGATTGAGATGGAGAATCAGATGTGAGAGATTGATAGGTTTATATGGTTGGGTTGAGAGTTTGAAAGTTTAAATTTTGATTTGAGATTGTACAATGTCTGTCAAAATATTCGTGTAGGTCAAAGGTTGATAAGTTGAATATATCGATTTGGATTAAGTAACGTTCGGTCTATTGAGCAGTATCTTTAATAGCTAGGATCTTTTACATTCTATTCTGTAAACATTTACGGATCTTTTGTCTCGACTGGTTTTTAAAATAATACAACAGGATTAATTCGAATCTTAATCTTCTGAATTGCTCTCTTAATGTAACATACATAACGTATGTACATTAAACTAAAATACTTGTTATTAATAATTATAAATGGTATATAAACTTGAAAGAATTATGAAATTTATGAAAAAATTTATAAAAACAAAAAATCCTAAGTTTCAAGTTTTAGTTCTATTTTTTAAGTAAATATTTACTAAAAATATAATTTAAGGAAAAAAGGCTTTATCGACTGGCGACAGACTCATCGTTAAAACTATTGAACATTTCATTAAATCATAATTATTGTTTTTAAAGTTTAAAGGAAAAGGATGAAACACCGAGGATCAAAGATACTAATCCATTGTATCCAGCGTGTAGTAAGGCTGTAGAGATAAGAGACGCTGGTGGTGATATTGGACGATATGCAGTAGCGACTAAAGATATTAAACCGGGAGAATTTTTAGTCGTAGAGCAACCACATTGCGCTACTCTCTTGGGCGAATACCGGTAAGTCATTAAAAAAAATATATTAATTTTTCTAAGCTAGAAACTACTTACATATCTAGTTATTGTTATATATGTAAAGCCTTAACAGTCGCAGATATTATCTACCTACAATCATACAGTTCTCTCTTACCTCACGCAAATCTATTATTCAAATTTTTGTAACAATAATGTTTTAGCAGTAAAAATTAAATTATCCAATAAATAAAAAATAAAATTTCTACATTTATTCTCAGGCTAACTCACTGTCACAAATGCTCGGCGCGCAACGTCCAGCCGTACCCGGCGAGCTGCTATACATGTAGCTCCATCGCCTACTGCAGTACTCGCTGCCGCGATCTCGACGCAGCCGTACACCGCGTCGAGTGCGACCTGCTCGGAGCGCTCTGGTGCTCGCACGCTTCCGTCACCTGCATCCTTGCGCTGCGCGCCATCATCCAGAAACCCTACGAGGAGTTTATCAAACTCAAGGATGAGTTAAAGAAGAACACCGGAAAGCTGGAGATTTCCAAAGCCAAGCCTTACCTTGGCAAGGACTACAAGACTTTCTATAATCTCGGTGTGCTAATTGTTTTTAACTTTGTTATTATACGATCGCGATATATCAAATTATATAATTTAATTTCTTTTGTAGTTACCCATTACGACGAAAGAACTGTTGAGGATCATTTCCATAGGGCGTTCATGGCAGCATGGCTTCTGAGAGTTTTGAAAATGTCTTCGTACCTTCCGAAAAGTGTCAAAACACCAGATGCTGCAGAAATTGCACTTTCAGAAGGGGAACTATTTATTGCTGATACTATTTTGCATAATATTCAGCTACTTCAATTTAACGCTCACGAGGTATAAAAAATTTAGTTACTTTAGTACTTTTACTGCAGACGTATTTATATTTTTTCGTTATAAGTTTGTTTAAACATTTTTAAAATTTTATGTAGATATCTGAGTTTGCAAGATCTAAAAAGAAACCCGATTTAACAAAAGGGAAAAATTTGTTTGTTGGTGGTGGAGTTTATCCAACTGTAGCACTTTTTAATCATTCCTGTAATCCAGGCATAGTAAGGTATAACACAAAAAATAGAAAAAAAAATAACGACATATAAAAACTTGAAGAATATGCAATAAATTAATTATATAATTTCTAGATATTTTGTAGGCAATACAATGATCGTTCGAGCCATAAGATCAATTCCAGCTGGTTCTGAAATTTCAGAAAATTATGGTCCGATTTTCACAGAAGAGGAGGAAAATGATAGGAAACGAAAATTACGGCTTCAATATTGGTTTGACTGCAAATGTGAAGCGTGCGACAATCATTGGCCACTGTTAGATGAAATTGATCCAAATATTTTAAGGTTCGTAAAAATATTCAATAAACGTTAATATTTTATAATTGTATAACTTGATATTTTTCCATTGTTTGCATTATACGAATAATTTATTATTTTTAACAGGTTTAAATGCGATACAGGTCCATCGTGTGGAAATATTTTACTTGTAAATATGAATAGCGAGCAGTTTATGGTTTCTTGTTCTAAATGTGGAAAGAGTACAAATATTCTAAAAGGTTTAAAAGCTATGCAAGACACCGATGCACTCTATAAAAGCGCAACAAAAAATATGGAGGCTGGAAATCATCAAGATGCTTTAAAATCCTACTTAGAAATCTTAAAAATTTTAGATGAAACATTAGCGCTGCCAATAAAAGATTATCACCTTTGTCAACAAAGAGTTAGACAATGCATGCTTGCCTTAGGAAATTCAACTTTAGTATAAAAAAAATCAGCTTCAATGTAAAAATTGAAAATGAGCCGAAAATTATGGAACTTTTTTGTTTTACTTGGCTGTGTTAATTCGTTTTGTCACTTTTAAATGGTACCTTTAATCTATTACAGATAGACCTTTAATCTATTCAATGATCGTCAAGGTTTTGTTTATTCCTTTATCGGAATATTTACCCTACTACATATTCGCTTAGAACGTAGGATTATATTTATATTTATTTTTTTTTTCTTAAGACTAATTTTGGTAAAAATATTAATTTTTAATCAAAAATCAATTTGGTCTTACTTGATTTTTATCTTAATAATATCAAATGTAATATTATTATGCAAAAAATATATCAGATTTGTTGTAATAATATTTATTAATCAAAGATTATTATATATACAATGATTTTAAATTAAAGAAATATTCAAATATTTTTAAGCCTTTTGTATTTTATTCAAATTACAGTTCGTAATATTATAGATTGTATTTAATTATATAAGCACATAAACGAAACGAAGTCGCGATGTAACACGCAATTTATAGCGAAAAAATTCTTACAATTTATACAAGGCTATAAAATAATGATTATTTTTCAAATACGTTATCCATTTGTTGTTTCCCACGCTTTTAAATGACATGTGAAACATGTTTGGTTTATATCACATAATTAAAACAAAGCAAATTTATAAAAAAAAAGATATACTTGTGTTAGTTTTACGAGGCTCAAAATAAAAAAATACCAATTTCTCGATTAGGCGAGACTTTGTAAAAGGTCGCTTATAAACGTTGAGGGATTAGAAATTTCTCCAAGCAGTCCTGTAAAAAAAGTTTTAAATAATTCTTTATAACTGTATTAATTGATATTGAGATTTAAATAAATACAAATTTATATCACTGACCTGCGACATCGCAAAATTCTTCAAAACTTGCACAAGGCAGTAGCTCATCTCGGTAAGTTGCGAGAATTTTCTCGGAGGCTTTTAGAAGAGCTTCATCATTGTGTCTAATGTATTCCGCCAAAACGGCTGGCCACTGATCATCACTCAAAACATTGACCTTCTGAAACCATTTTAAAGTTATAAAATACCAAATCGCGAATAAACTAAACATGATAATATCATATATACAAATATAAATAATTTACCTTAAAGAAATGTGCGTAGATACTATCCATAAGACCGAAGAAGATCAATATACTCTTATAAACAGAATAATCTTTCACGGTGGTGTCAGCGAGAGACTTAGTCGTCGCCGAAGGTGAGACGTATCGCTGATGAGCGAGAAGTATCAGTCTTCGAAGATGTGTCAGTTTTGTCTGATTCCAGCGTGCCGGTGTCATAATTAAAATGGACAGGGTACACTGATAAAGTGGACCTTCAGCATCGTAACAACTGTCCAGCCAAGCAGCTCCTGGAGACGATTCTAAATAGGTGACAAGAGCTTTGTCTTCTCTTGATGCTGACCTTGTTCTGAAATAACAAAAATAAAAGCATTACTTACAAATGGTCTTTTTAAGAGATTCCATTGAAAAAATTGGTAAAGATTTGAATAAGTCGATTAAGAAAAATAACTAAAATTCTTACGTATTAATGACGTAGAGTGCCATATGAACAAGGTAAGGTATTATGTGCATATTGGACTGCGGCCCACCACCGCCTGTATCATCGTGGAAACTCTTCTCCTGTGCGAAACGCAGCAAAAGCAGCTTGAGATCGTGAACCGTTGACGAATAGGAAATGTCTCGATGACCTGTACATTCCTGCAGATATGTGTTATGCCTGGCCAAACAGCTAGCAAATGCAGACTCGGGCACCTGGGGTCCCCAAAGTGGTAACAGACCGTTGCACTTGGTATTGGCATTTTGAAGGGCAGCGCTTTCCCACTCATCGCGCGCCCGAGCAAGACGCACTGCCGACATGTGACAATCTACATGGACCACATTAAAGTGTGACACCGTTGTGTAGCCTACAGTCTTGCGTTGCTTCGTTTCAAATTCCTCGACGTTACAACGTTTCGTGAATGTGTATATACCGAGAACCTTTAATTTAAATAATTAATTTAATAAAATTAGATATACTTTGTAAGTATATTATAAATACTTGCTTCTTCGTAATCTAAAAACTCACCAAATTTGGTTTGAATTTGTAGCCTTCGCGACAGATAACGCATACCAATCCCGTCTCATCGCCCAGGTCTTCCATTTGTTGTAGAATCGTGCCGCTCGCTGTCACTTGTCCCTTGTCGTTCGTTCGCATACCCAGTGCACCCAGTTGGCGTTCACGCATCGCCATTGCCAAGCGCTTCTTTTCGCTGCGAGTATGTTGACGAGCTTCTTCAATTAATTCAGCTACCTTCTTATTAGTGCAAAGAGCTTCAAGGAGGTTCTCTGCCAACGATCCAACGTGTTCGTTCGACGAGACCTGTTCTAGTCTGTGAATGATGCTTATTGTGAGCTGTGATGCAGCAAGCTGTAAAATTACCAAAGTTAATTGAAAATTCGCGAATAGTTATTCACTTAAATTAAGACTAACCTGTGTAGGTTCATGATCTGTCGCCAAACCAGTGAGGAATCGTAAGATGTACTTCAATGCTGGTTTAGATATAAATTCTTTAAGTTCATCGCTATCTGTTCGAAGTAGTGTTGGTTTTACACAAGGAGCATGCACCTATAAATTAATTTATTTAGAATAACGTTGTTAAATCATTTATCACAAAAATCTAATTTTAAATTAATCAGAAAAGCTAGCTTTAATTTGTTCTTTTCTTTTTTTCGCTTACCGTTATATATTCAAAAGCATCTTTTACAATTCCCATATTAATAATATGATCTTTCAATGTATTTCCTATGGCGTTCCTCTCGATGCCTTGTGTCAATATGCAAAATAGTTCAAGTTTTTGCTCATCTTCGGCAGTGTGCTCAAAATCGAATTTGTAAAAGTTCAATACTGGTTTAAAGTGATCGCAAAGTAACTCCATCTTTTCCTGATTACCATAAGTTAGAGCCGCCAAGACTCGCGCTAGGTGTTGAAGAACGTTAGCACTTTGTCTAACAGCTGATGATTGAGTGCACGAAAGAAGGGCTTTTACGTGTTCTGGACTACCCAAAGTTCGAGAGAATTCTTCAAACTTATCTAAAGGTTGTGATGCTGCATTTGCCAAAATAGTTTCCATAATCTAAATAAATAAAAATATAATATCAATTAATTATTCAATTTATATAACAAAAGTTTGAAAAATCAAGTTCTGCAACAAGTAATTAGAAAAGAAAAATTAAAATATCTTACATCGAGTAATTGTTCGGTAACTTTTGATTGTGAATTATCAGAATCCGTAGCGAGGCAACGTTGTAAGACATCAAGCAACACTGTGACGGCACCCAACTCGGGTCGACTTAAAACTTCTTGATTCTTTTTTACTTTTACTGATAATCTGAAAAGTTTAAGTAATACTTGCAGGAGTGGTTTAGCTCTATTCACGTCTTGTATTGCAGCTAGACGTTCAAGCATCACTTGAAGGCCACCGCAATCCGCTAAAACATTAGCCATTTTGTAAACTTCTTCATTGTTAACTTCTTGCTCGCTATTAGCATTAAGAGTTTCAACAAACTCTTCTGTCGCATCACCGAGAAGACCTCGCATTCTATAAACAACACGCATTGCATCGCACTCACCACCTTCAAGCACCCAAATTTTTTTGTAAACCTTAAAGATTAGAAATTATTAATTAACTATTCAATATTTTCAAATTGATCAATTTACTTATAATAGAAAACGTACTTCTTTTACTGGAAGATCCAAACTAATTATTTTATTATTAACAAGCAATTCCATGCCATTATCATCTTCCAATAGTGCAACTAACTCACAATCTTGACAAATTTTATTTTTTACGTCACGCATTAATGGCCCCAAACCGGGTTCTAAACTGCTGTAAGGATTTCCTAACATACGTCCTTGTAAAAAGTCTTCCTGCTGCGGATCTTTTTCTAAAGTTAAAAAGAATTCTCCTACATCGTTTTCTTCTGGATAAATAATGGAGCATAGCCGTTCAAATATAAATACAGGGGTGCGTATGTCTTGAGGACTATACTTTTGAACTGTTTCAACGCAAACAGCCATAAAAGCTTTAGTTTCTTCTTCGGTACCTATAAGATATGAAAAAATATTAAAATTCATAAAAAGATTTGTTAATTTAGAAACAACTTCTTAATTAATTTAAGTTATAATAAATAAAAACTCACCAGTAGTCATTTCTTCAAGGAGTTCAAGCAGTTTTTCTTGCGTATCATCGATCAGTCTAGTTCTCTGTACGACAAGTCTTCTTAAAGATAAGTATCCATTAAGAACCGCTCCTACCAGTCTACCCTTGTATTGTTGCTTAATATTCTCCTGTTCTAAGAAAGTTGCCAGGAGCTCAGTTAACATCTTCAATGAATATCCTTGGGCTAAATCACTGGTGAGGGTTGTTTCTTCCAATCTATGAAGCTCAGCAATTTCTTTCGTCAGCAGATCCGCTAGTATATTTAAAACTCCTCTAACCGCTAGGAACTGCTTCCAAGGAGCTTGCCTAATTAAACTTTGATACAGTGAAAGATATTCAGCACTGCTTTCGCCGGCGATACATAGCTCATCTAGATAACCAGTGAGCAGAAGCAAGACTTCCTTCTTGCGTTCTGTGCCCTGACATAAGTTTTCTACCATGTTGCAAACTACTTGGCGAGCTAAACGAGAACTTGGATTAAAAATGACTTCCTTAAGCCACGAGCCATTGGCAAGTTTTAAGGGTTGAATACCACGCAGACGCATACAGCGGTAATACCAGCGATGGCCGTATTTTTCACTCAAATAAAGTATACGAGCCTCATCCTAAACAACAATTAGGTAAATTTTTATATTTTTTTCTAATATTTAAAATACTTGCTTTTTTTTAATATTACCTTTTTCAATGGCTTATTTTGGTGAGATTCTACTTTTTTCCCTGGCATTCGTTGCAACCATTCGGCATAAGAATGTTTTGGTTCTCCATTGAGCCATTTAGCTAAATCAATACTGACACCTTCGGGTGGCTGAACAGTAGCTAGTGATTCAATAGTCTTATCCTATTTAGAAACAAGTTATAAAATATTTGTCATATAAGAAAAATTAACGAAAACGTATAAACATGAGTATGTTAAATCTATCCAATGTAATCAAAATAAAATCTTCAAATCCTACCTTATTTTTTTTCGAAACTGGTTGTTCGGGCTTAAGCAAACTTTGTAAGATCTTCAAGCACGGCAGAATAATGCTCTCCATAACTACTGGACTTTTGGAGTCTTTACACGCCAACAAAAACAACTGCATAACGCACCTCAGCTTCTGTTCCCAGCATGAATCTTCTTTTTGTATCAAGGCTCCTAACAAAGCCATCTCGTGCCTCACGGCGGTCGAAAGATCAGATGTCACGACTCTACCTCTTAAAGTCAGAGTTACTCTATTTGTAAGCAATGAGCATAGTTCTTTCGTAGACTGTGCATTGTCGCGAGTAACGAGACATAATAGCTGTCTTACTTCTTCTTGCACCTGAATGGTCCCTCTTCTGAGATTATGTTCCACAAGTTCCTGAATTAGACCCTGCTTACACAAAACCTCTCTTGCTGCGCTGTTTGTCGCCAGGGCTCGAAGAAGCGTAAGACAGTGTTCTGTAGCTGCGGAAGCACATCCGTAACATCGACCGACCATAGGTATGCTGGCAGTTGTATCCTTTTCTGGACCTTCGGTTACGATCGACGTACGTTGAAATTGGAAAGTGCCCTGACCTCGTTGATTTCTGTCATAGGCTACGAGTTCACGTCTGCATGCCAATACTCGTTGAATTATTTTACTTAGTTCCTCGAACGAGCTTTTGCACTCGCCGCAGTATTTTTGTGCGAGTAACTGAATAGCTCTGTTAACTTGAGTACTGCCACCTGTTGTCGTCTGGGCTGCCACGCCATCATCTAGAGACCTATCGAGTCGATGTTCTGATATCTTCACCTTTTTTATAATGAGAATTTGATTAATATTAATTTTTATAGGAATAAAAAAGTATAACAAACAAAGTATAAAATCACTTACCAACAGCATTTCCAGAGTAGGTTTATTCGCTATTAAAGTCTTGTAAACTCTATCGGCTTTTTCAAGTAACGTATTAATGGTTACCACAGTCTTCTTTCGATCCTCGTCGCTTTCTATAGGATCTACTGCACAGCAAGGTCTTCCTGTCAATGTGTAATCAAACTTCGCGTATTTGCAAAATCCACAAGCGTGGCAAAGGAAAGGATCTTTTTCATCGTAATTGATAGCCCGACACTTATGACATTGAAATACGTTTTCACCACAATTAGCACATACACCTGGGTTAGCTGGCACACTTGCAGAACAACGAGGACACTGAAGTGTCTCTGAAGAGGCTTGGATGTTCTCGTAAAAGTCAGCGTACTCAATCATGAGATTACAAGCAACGATTGGAAGAGGAAACTCCATCTTCACTTCTGTCTGACCTTGTACTAGCGTAACTTTTTTTGCTTTATGCCACATGGCTGGTTTGTTTTTGAGTTCTACCACTGCTTGAACCTTTAACCAAAAAGTGATAAATTCAGAATATGTTTATTGACGCGGTAAAGATGAATAAATAAAATAATGATACGAACCGTTCTATTATTGTAAAAAACGTTGATTGATCGAACCATTTTTGTTCTTTTGAGATCGCCAATACGAAGAGTTATGCGACTAATAGTGTGACTTCCGACAAGCTTGATAATTTGCGTGGTAGTAGTAAATTTAGAATCAACCTTAATGGATGAAAGCTTAATGGTCGTCATTGGAACTTCGGGATTATTACAAACAAGACAAGGCTAAACAGATTTTTAGAAATTAATTTAGTATAAAAAGAATTGTAAGAAATCTATTATGTAACTTTGAAATACATACTTCGCTTTCTAAATAATAACCATCAAGCTCAACAAACTGAGCAAGGTTAGCATACAGATTGGCATTTGGATGTCGAGAGAGTAATTGGTTCTGAATGTGAAGAACAGCGACAGCTTGTTCCATGTAAGAATACATCTTCTTGCCAGTATGAGGTGTTCGAAGGGAGAAATAGCCGATTAAATCTACAAATTGTGCTGCCTTTCGTCCGTAAATGGGAAGTAGTGGCCAAAGACGCCAAAGGTGATCCAAAAGAGTCTCTTGATCAGTAGGGTTCGAATTTCTAGAATGATACAAATTATTGGTAAATCTATGAAAGAGTACATAGAATCATGAACAATGTAAAAAATTACGTACTTATAAATAGCTAATACTAAAGAATGAGCTTGCCAACGAATATTTGTATTGTTTGTTTCCAAAAGGAATGTCTGAATAAATTTAATTAAAAGATTAGGAGCGACTTGTTTTTGAATCTGTTCTACCAAAGTAATACATTGAGTTTCTTCAAATTTAGCTTCAGTATCAGAATCTTCAGACTTTTCACGATCGCGTCTTTCTTTAGTGTTGATTGCTGATTTCAACTCCTAAAAATATTTTATATAGAATTAGATAGATTAAAACAATTAATTTAAAATAAAAAAAAACTTTAAAATTACTTACTTTGCCCTTAATATCCTTTGATTTTGCTGAGGAACATATAGCGCACTGAAGAAGCTGTAAAACAGTTGGACTAACTCCTTCGTCCAACAGCGTCGAAATCGTAAACAAATATGACAATACGGTATTATGTTTAAGACAGAATCGTTGCCAATTGCCTGTTCGACTTGTAGCTATCTCAACACAGCATTTCAGATGTTCGATTAACTCCACCAAGGAATCATACGGCAAATTTATTGAATGAGGCATCGGTTCAAGGACATCATAACCACCGGTGTTACAACATTGTTGGACAGACTAAAAAGTGATTTTAAATGTAATAAACTTTTTATATACTACTACAATAATAAAATTAGATGTACCTTTACGTGGGAGACTAGTGCGTGTAAATCACGAAGCTGTCTATACATTTCTTTGTTACCACAAATAAATAGCAATAGTTTACGAACTTGTCGACGTACGAATGGTGTTTGATAGGACATCATATACTCGCATAAATAGAAATACCATGACTGCTATAAATTAAAAAATTATATTAAAAATAATAATTGAAGAATTTAACTAATTTTGCCTACAAATAATAAACTTCTCACTACCTGATCAAAAGCCGGTTGTACTGTATTACTTTCTGCATACTTGTTTACTTGATAAGGTAATCTAAGAGCCATTTCTGTTAATAATTGAGGATAAGGTTCAAACACATCATTAGCGTGACCTTTCACGTACAGGCGTAGGAAGAAAGGTGACATATCTGGTGGTGACGTAGTAAGATGTTCTTTAAGTAATTGCCCACCAATAACAGTTCCCGAATCATCCGTAGAAACGCTAAAATAAAAGTTAATAATAAAATTATTTAAAATTTAAACTTATAAATTAAGAAACTTTTTTCTTACGTTTTCCAGTACTCTAATAATGCCTTTAATAAACTCAAACAATAATCAATCACACCAGATTTACTTAAAATAGCTGCAGTCATTTGTGATGTGAAATTGGAACTTTCAGATTGGCCCTTTGTATATTTGGATCGAGACATTAAAACACCTTTAAATAAGTGAAAAGATGTCAATAAAATTTGAGCAAAATTAAAACTTTTAAAATATAAATTTAAAAATTAAGTTTTAATGCATACTCAATAATCTCATGATAACGAGATGAACTTCTCGTTTATTAGATCTAGCACATATTTCGGTCACGTCGGGTTTTTCCATATCTAATTCTTTAACGAATAGGTTCAACAAATTAGCAAAGCAGGTTCTATCTCTTTCATCTTGACCATCAAGATCAGATGTCAACATAAGTATGACCTTTAAAGAAGATTTTTAAAACATAATAATACATAGGTTAACATTTTTAATATACAATAACATATATTAAGTATTGTGATACATAGACATATCTTACCTGCATGAAAGGAATTGCGCGAACACCAGGTACATTCGACAAATCGGGTATGAAATGCATCAATTTGTCGAGAAGTAGAAGTCGCACATCGTGGAGATTTGTTGTTATCTCACCGGCAACATCATTTTCTGGCTCAATTCCTTGCTCCTGTTCAGTGTTTCCTTCTTGAATAGAACCCTACAATATACCATTAATTTTGTAAAGGTATAACTAGAGCTTACTTATACTAAAGCATGATTATTAAAGTGTTTCATCTTTAAAAAACTTTTTTTATTTTTAAAATAAGTAAATTGCTAATAATTCAGAAAAAATTCTTATTCTTGTATAATAAAACAAAAACCTTATGCTATTTTAGCTTACAAAATTATTGAACTTACGGCAAACGTAGTCGGGGCGGTGAGAGAGCTGCTCTCAGATCGCGCCTGAGGATTGGACCGGCTGCCTGTCGCCGACATTCCGTCAGCCTGACCATCTCCGTAAGCAGAACTTCGACCAGATACGCTGTGTTCGCCCATTATGCTATCAACAGCACTACCACCACTTTCACTGCCACCGCTCTCACTTCCCTTACTACCACCGCTGCCACCCTTTTTTTCAAAATTTAATTATAAAATTTAGAATCATCAATCACTGCATCCTTCAGTTTTAATAATGTTGAGTTATTAAATGATTTTACATTTTTAGGTATTAAAAAAATTGTATAAAATAATACGAAAACGTAAATTTCCTTTTTTATAACAATATAGAATTTAGTAATTATTTTATTTAATCTACTACAAAAAACTTAATTTTTTATTAGAAATAAATGTAACATATTAAGTTTAAACATGTTTTGTCTTACTTGTTCAGCAGGAGATGTTCTTAAAGTACTTCCATCAGTCGCAGCTGTAGATCCTTCATCATCCGAGCCTCCAGCTGAAGCAGTAGTATCAGAATAATGACCAGCTTCTTGTGCCTTGAAACATTTAAATTGGAATAATTCAATAAAGTATTAAATAACAATAGGTATTTCATTTTAATTAATAAAGAAAAATGTATGTGCATACCTGTGCAGCTCCCTGTACTTGCCCAAGACCTTGGGCGGCAAGTGCTTGAAGACTTTGTAATGCCTGACCACTCAAATTCTGTAGTCCATCGAGACCTTGAAGATTCGCTGATCCCTGCTGGAAACCCTGCTGAAGAGCTTGCATTTGAGCACCACCCTCATGATCCTGCAGACTAAGAGCGATGGCAAGTTCAACCATAGCTTCATCATCCTCAGCTTGTGGCATGTCGAGCAATTGAGGAAAACCGCCAGGTCCAAGCAAAGCTTCAATAGGGTTGACAGCACGAGCGGCAGCAGCACCTGCTTGATTACCACCTTCCGCGCCTAATAATACCATTGAAACGACATTATCCACGTCAAAGTGTTCATCTGCCTCGGCGGGCTCAACTGGTTGGGGTTGTGGTATTAATGGGGCAGGTCTCTCTTCAACTTCCACTGTGGTGTCTACATAGAAAAAGAAAATTTGTATTTGTAAAATTATAAAGGAATTTAATTTTAATTTGAAAATAATTTATAATTAAATTTTTTCAAATAAAATTCATTTTTCCTACTCGAGACATTGTAGTGTGGCGGACTAGGTATGTAAACTCGTCTTCTTTTATATCGCGGACGCAATACTTTTATGACAGCTTGCTTGGCATTAAAACTGACAGTTGTATCAGAACTGAGTAGAAGCTGGAGGTAAAGTTTTGCAGCTACTGGTGTAAAACCATCCACATCGCAAATAGTAAAGGCGTGAATTATTTCAATAATAGCATGTATAACGGCTTCTGTATGAGTCAGTCCTGGAACAACCACTGGCGCCAATGCTAAATTTTTCGGATAAGCTGCGTGTAACAGCCATAAAACATTCATTAGTTGTAGCATTATATGTGGGTTATTGTTTTCAGTTGTAGCTGCTTGTGATGCCGGTCTATCTTGCTCAAAAACTGGAACTATAAAAAAATAGTTGCTGTTGAATATGAACAAAAAAATGATGCAGGTACTTTAAATTACTTTTAAATTAACTTTACTTTTTAGAAGATTCATCAATTGCTTTTGTTGAATGTTGTTCAGCAAATTTGTACAAATTTTGAGGACGTGCAACTGCTATGCTTCTTACAATTAAAACTAATCGATAAAAGTTTTCAGCATCAATGTCACAAGGATCTTCTGTTTCTCTCATTGCTTTTAACGAATCAAGTACATGCGTTAACAGAACTTGATCCTAAAAATAATTTTTTAGTAAAACTTTATTTATTTATTTTATTAATACTTTATTAAAAACAATATATTTTTTAAAGAAAATTACCTTATGAGAATGATAAACGGATTTGGAATTATGTAAAGCAGCAAGAAGCGCAGTGGTATGAATTTGTACCGGTGGCGGTGTGGGCAAAGACAATATATTAGAAGCAACTTCGATAGCTGTTTGCTTTAATGCTGCTTTTGATTCATCATTCGAAGATAGTATAAAGGAGGATTCCAACACTTCCAAAATATTAGAGACCATTCTAAAATTACATGATATTTAATTATTTTCTATTACAAAAATTTAAATAATTTTTTCTACAAAAAACATAAATTAGTAAAAATGAAATAAAAAGCAACTGAAAGTAAAGTCACACAATATTATTCTACGATACCTATATCGTCTCTTACCTCTCGATATTAATTGATTCGTCCTTTGTTGGTCTGATTGCATTATAATAATTAAGAATGGTATTAGAATTGTGTACTAAGTACGTGTAAATGTCTAATTGCTATGCCAAACTTTAATTTCTTATATTTTAATTGACTGTCTAGCAAAATAAAAAATATACTTGTTTACTTACTTATCAACAGAAGTAAGAGGTGTCGGAGAAACCGTTGGATTTTCAGCATCATTGTTTGTTGTTGCTCCGGCTGTAGTTTGTGCAGGCGTTGATTGACCTCCAGGAATGTCTTCAGGTTCCTCAGGCCATCCAAATGCATCTTTAGTCTTTCCATAACTATAATACAAATAAAAATTACATTTTAAAGATCTACTGATAACATTAAGATACTTTTTATCATTAAAGTAAATTGAACTATAACTTACATTTTAATGGAATCAACCATAATAACACCTTCGGGATCTTGAGAAGGACCAAAAGTGATAGTAATCTTTTTATCAGCTTGAAGACTCTCTTCTCTTGTCATTGGTATATCAAACCATCTACTTCGAGTCAATGTTGTTCTAATACTTCTTCCAAATACCTTTATCAAATACATTGAATATTTAAAAAAAATTTTAAATAAATTTTCCTAATTCGTTTGAGAAATATTTTTAATTTACCTCTATATACAATGGAGCTCGTTGCACGTCTTGAGTTCCTAATTGAACTCTAATACCAGTCATAACTAGAGTAGCATCGTTATTCGTGACTTCAACATTGAATCCCATAGCCTTGGTTGATACTACGTACATGCCAGTAGTGTTTAGACGGTGCTTTATTTGCGTGACATTATATACCTGCAATAAATCGTTGCCACCGAATTCGACGTCGTTCATAGCTTGACATTGCTCAAAGAAATCGATAGGGAAGTTGACGGAGCTTGAAGGCTTGCCAGTCTTCAGAGCCTTCTTCTTTTTCGTTTGCTTCATTGTTGAAGTTAATGCAACTGGCTGCACGCTTGACGACATCCAGAAACCAGTCTGCTCCATTGCAGCCATATAAATTCTCAGACTTCCATCCTCGCACAGAAGAATAAGAGTCGTGCGATGTTCTGCATTAGAGCTTGGATGTCTAATGGCCACCATATCCATAATTTTGGCTTTAACAGGTACGACCTTGATTTCTTGGATCATAATGGTCTCGGGTTTGATCATTAAAATTACAGGATTATTACTAGTCTGCAAGACCGAGCAAACGAGTCCAGGGTGATTGGCCACTTCACTCCACTGACATAAAGGCTGTGGTTGATTGTTATTAGATTTATTCCCACCACCACTTCCTGAATAACATAATAAAACAAAAAATTTATTAGTTTTTACTAAAATAATTTAATTGTAAAAATATAATAAAGAAAAAATCATATTACCTCCGCTACCGTTTGCTTTATTGGTGATGTTAATCATATTGACGAGGTCAATGTCATCGACATATTTCATAGGAGCGACGAAACTTTTACCACTTGCATAGCTAAAGAATAACAGCTGCAGGGCGTGAGAATAATAGATTGAAACTCCTCCACCGCATACTTGACCGTTATCTTTAATATCCGAATGATAGACTTCAAGAGTATGGGTTACATAAAAAGGTCCATGTTTAGCCAAACTTTCTTCATCCATAGCCTGACTATAAATGTAACCGGCTGATGACATAAGCAGCATATGGAATTCATTATTTTCTGTATGAATAAATGTACAATCGCGTATTTTCCCCGTAGGTACGAGGAAGTAGTACTGAGGACTTAAAGCATCTTTGCTTAGATCATAAATCTTTACAAAGTCTGCCGTGACGAGAGCTAATTGGGTCTGTGAGCCCGGCAACCAGATCGCTTTAATGATGAAGTTGCCTGTCTCGAGCTGAGGATGCAATACTAGATGATCAGAGACAGTGCCTGTGCTATTAAAGGTAAGCACATGACAATCCTTCAATCCACAGACTGCTAGGAAATCTTCATTCCATTGATTTCCCGTCATTGATAAAACCGTGAATGGAATCGGTGCAGAAGCGAGTCGGGTAAGGGTCAACTTGCGTTTTGAGGAATCAGCTTGCTTTAAAAGGGCACTCAGCTGAAGAACGGTAATCTTTCCTTTTTCATGAGATACAGCTGAAATATAATAATAAATAAAATGATATATTATCTTATTTAACGTTATAATATTATTCTAGTTTTTATCACGTATAGTTTTTTCGTAAGTAAATTTACCAAGATGTTGTCTTTTGCCATGAGGAGAAGATAAGCAACACATCGCAACCCGTCTAATCATATGAGCAGAAAGGAGTTGTCGAATGGTTTGCCCTTGGTCACCAGAGTAACTCATTCTTACATTTTCGAATGCTCCTTCTTGAGATCCTAATGTTGGCAACTACAAATAATAAATTATATATAGATTTGTGAATTGTAAGTATTTAAAATGCATACAAATTTTATTTTATTAAATTTACCATAAGCTGATCAGTATGTTCAAATTTCTTTTGTACATAATGCAATTGTGATAGAGCAGCTTGTGCTCGCGAATGACAACCAACGGGAGAAAACTTTTCACAGGACATTTCTACCGCTGGTATTAAGGCACGAGTTAGTTGTACTAACGACGAAACTAATCCGCTACCCCAAAGTTTAGACAAAACCCAATCTTTTGAACCCTCCAATTGCTTGGCGAGCGCCACTTGCTTCTGCTTGTCTTTACTACTCCTATCATGTTTTTCATTGAAATGCACTGGACTGGATGCTCTGCGTCTTAAGCTACTCGTCAGCAACATGTGATTATCACTATTTCCAGCAGTATTGTGATAAGATGCGCCATTGTTCGTAGGATGTTCAGAACTCTGTGGACTTCTTTTCGTCAATGCCTGACACGAGGCATCTTCCTTCGCTCCGCAATCGCAGAAAAAGTTTCCGTACTTCGCGTACGTAACATCGTGACCTCTGTGACAGACTTTGGCACATACGGAGCAGACACCGACTCCGTCGACCATGTTGCAAGTGTGACAGTGGTACCAATGCTGATTCATAAACTCTTTTTGAGTAATAGTGAAAGTACACAGTTTGTTACAAAGACTATCCTCATCAGAATCTTCGGCACCACTGTCGTCCTCATCGTGGGCTATTTCGTCGATCCAGTCGCTGTCATTTACATCATTACTGGGCTGAGCACCTTCCCAAGGTGGACTCGTTGCGCGATCCTGACTGGATAACAACTTCTGTGGACAAACGGCGTTAATGATATCTGCTATGTAGTTTAGAATACAACATCCGGCCTCGATGTAAGATGAGGACTTATCAAGGTTCTGAGGTTCTTTTGTAAGAAGTTGCTGTTTACTAAAGAATTTAAAAACAACGTAAAGTTACAATAATTAAATTATTTTTTTAAATAATAAAAAATATACGTTTTAGAAAACATACCAAAGCTCTATCCATTCAGTTGCAGATTGGAATAATAAAATGTGGCCTTTATCTGAACCAGCATCAGCTAAAGTTGACATTACTTGCATTAATTCCGAAAAACTAACTCCTTCTGTTGCTGAAGATAAAATTCGGTAAGCTATCGGTATAAGAGCTTGGAGGATCGTGACAGATACTCCATCGCTGATGTTGCTAAAAAATATATAAAATATTATAGTTTTCATACATTTGAACGAACAATATTTGTAATTCATTTAAATAACGTTGGTTATATGTGTTTTTAGATTTCAGACTTTTAATTGTAAATTATTATAATTCTATATTTAAAAATTACCTATTTTCTTTAACGATGTAATTAGTAAGAGCACGGAGTAACTGATTATTTTCTTGTAAGGATTGCTGATCATCATTTGTAGTAGCTACTTGGTTATTAGGGGCAGTACTATCCGATAATAGTGCTTGCCATTGTCCTTGAGCTTGTTCATTATTTTGCGCGTTGTTAGGTGCATCGTTCTTAGGTGGCTCTTCAGGAGCAGCAGTTGTTGTAGTAGTAGGTGCCGCTCTGTATAAATATTGTACATTATTATTAAAAAAAAAGTACAAAAACATTAACAAATTCTAAAAAGTATTCTTACGCGGGAGCTGATGGTGCAGGGGGCGTTGGCACATTTGAAGCGGATGCGCTTGGAGAAAGACTAGACGATCCAAGAATAACGTGCGCTAACCAAGATTGAAGTTTCTCGCTTTCTACTTTAGCGAGATTTGACACCGATCTACATAATCGATCAAGAGATCCATCATTGTCTTTTTCGGCTACTAAGGGAAAATAATAATAAAAAAAAAAAAACATTATTTTAAAATATATAAATTTAATCTTTAAAAAAATTAATTTAGTACTTACCAGCTTTAAAAAGTTTGTTAAAGAAATGCAATACGTGATTGCTGAATTGTTGGGAAGATTGTGGTGATGCTATAGAAAGAAGTACTGACACAAGAGTTCTGTTTGTACTAGGAGCGAAAAATTGATCCAGAGCTTTACAGCCAACTGGTTTTTCTAGTAATTGTTCCCAATATTTAATACATTGTTTCAGAATTTTTCCGTCGATTGATATGCTGAATGGGTTTAAAAAGTTATAAAATAAGTAAAAAGGAATATAATAAATTTTTTTAAATATTTATAACTTCAATCTATCATTACTTACTTGATTGCATCATCTGAATTACTAGTATAATCAACAATCAAATTATATGTGTGATTAAGTACAAATAAATGCTCTCGTATTTGTCGAGCTTCGGTCTCAGGTTCACCTATTAAAGTATTGAGAGTTTTCGAAGCTACTTCATAGAAAAATTCAGTACGCATATCCATTTTTAAAGAAATAAGGATATCTATGGCATGGTTTCGTATTTCCGAATTTTCTGGAGCAGTTGTGTTGCTGCGATTGAAATAAAAAAGACTTAGATATATTTTTCATAATAAATTTTATAACAAAACTAAACGTTTTACTCTTACTTTACGTATTCCATGATAAATGAAACCAAAGAATATAATAAATTCTTCAATGATGGATTTATTGAAAATGATCCATATTCTGATAAAGAGCTTATATGATGATTGATAGTAGCTAAAATATAGCTTTCAGCTGGAATTATATCATTGGCATACGTATTCTGTTAAAAAAAATACTTTATTAAAGATTTTGAAAAATTTCTAATTACAATACAATTCTGATTACATACCCATGGAACGTGAGCAACATTTATAGCTTGCCATTTATCAAGTACAGATCGCACATTATTTGGCAATAAACTAATTAATGAAGCTTCAGTTGCCCAACTTGCACCACTCATACAAATAACTTCATCAAGGACATGAAAATCTCTCACAGTATATTTTTTACTACTCTCTGATGTTTCTTGAATTTGATATAAAATGCTAGATCGACATGAGGCTAACATCGCATCTGTCAATGCTAAAATATGTGGTAATATATCCACTACAAGTTTATTTACATTTGAAGCTGTAGATTCTGTCGATTGTTGAACTCTAAAAAAAGACATATTAAAGAATAAAAATTCGAAAATAAAATATTTTAAATATAAAATAAAATATATTTACTTAGAAGCTTCAATATTATCGTTTGCAGACTTCCATATACTTTCATCCATTAATACTTGCAACTTTCCTACCACTGCTGATAAAATACAAAGTGAACTCAATTTTGGTAAAGATGATTTAGCTATAATCTTCTCTGTTGCACTAATTTCAGGTTTCAGAGATTTTATACAATTTTTCGCAAGTGCCACATCGTATTTTAAAGAATTGACCGTTGAAGAAACCGTTTTCAAAAGATTTTCAGCATATTGAGTATACATTCCTTGCTTGACTAAGCAATCCTATTTAATAATCAATATTTGACATAATATTAAAATTTTTGAAACTTTTAAAAATAGTTGTAATTAGCATTGTTTTTAATATTTATGATTTACCTTCATCCAACCAGTAAACGTTTTATAGGCGGCACGAGGACCCCAAATCAAGGAATGAAGCAAAAGTGGACCTGCTGGAATTTCTTCTCCTAAAGCAAGTTTATCCATATAAGGAGTCGACGGCGGTAACATTAATAGTAACCTGATTACATATAAATTATGCATTTAGCCAAATTAAGTTTAAAATGTATTCAATTTATTTTCATCAATATAATCTTACCTCCAACAAATAGAAAAGCAATATTGTATTGCACATAAACCAGTAAAAGTCATCTTATCTTTACCATCTGAACTAACTTTTCTTGGCAAACTAGTTTGATTTAGAATATTTAAAATATCGATAAGCGCATCAACCAACAGAGGATATTTCATTTTATCAGGTGTTCCCAAAATAAAGTTGCATGCCTAATTAAAATAAAAATAATTATAATTATTATTAAGCAGAATTTTTAAACAAAATCAAATTTAATAAAAATTATACCAATCCATCTAATTTTGGAGTATCTTGATTGTTAAAGTCATAAGTAGTGAGATTATAAAATCGCGGTTTCATAGAAAATTCATCTTGTGGTCCAAACTTCCTATAATTATCTTCAATTTCTTTCCAAGGAGTGTAAATTCTTGAGGCTTGTTTGTTTCCGTCTTTAGTGTCAGAGACTAGACTAGTAGCAGAAAATAAATTCCATTGGACCTACAATAATTTTCATTTTAAAAATTTAAAAGTTTATACGATTTTTTTCTATTATAAATACATTTTTTTTCATGACTGGTGAACTGTATGAGACTTTTACTACCGTTCAGTTTTCACTATCAAAAAGACGGCCCTGGTATCTCAAATTAGTTTATTAAAAACTAATTTTTCTTTAATATAGCATTTGCAGTGTAATATAAAATGAAAAATGATCGATGAATGATGAAAAGAATGAAATGAAATGATTAATTGAAAAAAAGTGACAGGCATTAAATCGCCAGCACTATTCACTGCATAATGCATCAAAAGAATTTTATTAATTGTATATGGTTTCCTTACTTGTTCCAATAATGTTGATGGTGCATCGTAAAGATGTTTCATCATGTATTCAAGAAGAAGTAGTAATCGTGATAGATGCAATATTTGTGAATCTTTCATTGGACTTTTTATAGCTTCACTGCATCTAACTGCTCCACTGCCAGTCACAAGAAGAACTGACTTTTTTTGCATCAAATTAAGTGAATGGAAAAGAAAAAGAACGAGTTGTGCATGCTCCACGTTCAAATCTAAAAGTAGCATATTATTTTAATAATTAAGATTTATTTTCTTTTAATATTCTATTCAAGTTTTCATACCTTCATTTTCAGTTTCAAAAGTTGTAGGAGGATTGCACACATTTTCAACCATAGTTGTAACTAATCTCTGCCAAATACTTATGCATGCAGCTTCTTTCTCTGACTGAGGTTTTAACAAAAGTATCTGTAATATTGAAAAACAAAATATTAAATATTTTCAGATTATTTTGAAAAATTAATTCACAAATATATTTTTGTCTTAATTTTTATTCACCTGAGCAAGAACGCTAAGTGTTCTGGGATATACTTGCAGTGGCCAAGATGACGGGCTAGCATTCTCAGTCGACCATGGGCTGACACCCAAATGGTGAAGTAATGTATTTTGCAGTGTTTCACTTAAAGTATTTCGTGCTAGTAAATTATGCGTATACCGACTCAAAGCTTGTGAAAATTCAGAATACATTGCGCCTAATGTGGCACCGTAAAAGACAGAAATAGTGCCTAAAAAAGAAGTTAATTCATATTAAATATATAAATAAATAATAATTAAATAATAAAAAGATGTTTAACAATATATTACCTGTTTCTGTACGAGCTGCTTCATGATCCAAATCTCTTATTATTGCAGCCAAAATTACCATTTGTTGCTCTACTAAACCATTTACAACATAGTCTCTCACATATGCACTTCTGCTTCCAATTAGATGTTGGTTCATAAATTGAAATATTTGAGTTGCTAATGAAATATACTATTAACAAGATAAAAATAAAATTATTTATAATAAAAAATTAATATCTTATTTTTTATTTAACAATTAAAAATCTAAAATATACGTACTCCATGAGGTTCTCGATTATCAGGAACAACTGTTGCATTTCTTTCTGTATTACTTTCTTCATTACTTTCTTTTGCAGCGTTTGCTGGTGGTCCATCTGATGAATCCAAGGTTTCTTCAAACCAAAGACCCAAGATAGGTTCACTGTCTTCTTCTAAAAAAGTGAAAAATTATCATGATCAGTACATTCCTATTCTAATCAATTTTTCATTGTAAAAATAAAAGACTCTTTGATTTACAACCTACTAAGATAATTTCAATAGTTTAATTATAATTACCTTGATCCGTAGAACTTTCAGAACAACTGTATAGATCTTCATAATAAGTTGTAGAATCGGATTGACTTAACGTGTCGCCTTCAAGGGGATGTTTTTGAACTCTTTTAAGTGTGCAGGCCTAAATAAAATCAAAAATATTTCTTTTTAAAATAATGAATCTAACATTAATTTAAATTAAAAGAATAGTATAAAATACGTTACTTTTCGATAACTTATAGTCGCCAAATAAAATAACAAATGATTCAAAGGTGCAGCCTGGAAAAATGTAGCTACACGTTCTAATGCTGTAGAAGTAGCTAATATGTCTAAAGGAGCTGGTTCTGGTGGTGGAACTTGTTCTATACCAGCTTCAACAGAAACATCTTCTAACAGAGCACCCATTAGTGTAAGTGCATGAGATGCTAAAGCTACTGATAAAACACCGAAACCTTGTTGTCTATTTATAAAAAAAAAAATATATATTTTTTGAAATTTTGTAATATGTAATCAATAATTCATTTTAAATAAGAAAAAGTCTTACACTTTCATTAAATTTATTCGACCACTTCCATCGCGTGCTTTGCTAGGCGATTTTCCTTTTTCTTCTTTCCCTTTGTCAGTAACACTGAAACTACTGACAGACAGCTGAGCTTGTAAACCAGCTACCAAAAGCCATACTCCTATTAGTAGGTGATTTTGAAGTATCTAAAAAGAAATACGTTAATAGATTAATTTCGAAAATTAATACATTTTTTTATTAGTTTGATTTTAGAATTTAACATGAAAATTCTTACATGTCCACCAGCTCTTGTACTGTGCCTGATAATATTTGAAACTAAAGTAAAAATTTCTAAACTTTTTTCTACAACAGTAATTGCTAATGCATCATATTCTTCTTCAGTACTCTTGGTACTCTGACTACTCTGAGGATTTACACTTGTATTTGAACTACATTTTGGTGAAATTGCATTAGTAATTCCAACAATACTTGATGCTGTAGCATTTGCAATAGAGCAGTATAAACAAGACATAGTTAACAAAGATAATTTTTCTAATTTTGCCGATGTTAATGGCTCAAGTATAGGTAATGAAACAACACTATGTACAATATTGATATCGTTGACGACCGAATGAAGACTATGACGAATAGTATGAGCTTCTGATTGATTTGCTGGCAGGCAAAAACTTTTTCTATTTAAATATGCCTGATATTTTCTTGCATATCGCGATAAATGAGGTAAATTCGAACACATGTTAAGAAGCATATCTCCTGCTCCCATACTTTGAAGTGTGTTAATATTGTTTGCAATAAACATCACCTAAAAAAGAAATTTTGTTTTAGATTAATATAATGCTTGTAAAAGTACTTAAAGAATTTAAGTAAAATATGTAATTGATACTTTTAGTGATAAAAAAAAAACAAAGTATGAATCGTCAGCACATTATTTTTATGCTAAGAGGAAAATTCAACATTGATGAATCATAAATAACAATTACAAAAAGAATTTTGAAATTTTATATGTTATTAATAATTAATTGTTTAAACCTTAGTATCTGCTCCTTGTTCAGAGCTCTGAGTCTCTGAATTTTGTTTATTTGTATTATCAAGGGCCATATCATTTGACACACTGAAATCTTGCAAAGGCATAGTTAATTGCTCTAAAATACTTGTTGACAAATCACTACGAGCTCGTTTTGTTTCTTTTATAGGTTGTGGTGTGCTTTCTTTCTCTCCACTTGTTGGTGAATTTTTTACGCTTTGAGGAAGTTTTGCATTTTTCATGATTGCAATTAAAGCTACTTCCTCTGATTTTGCAAGTAAAGACTGTCCGACACATAATGCTCGAATTGGTAACAACAACTGTCTTGTGGTCAAAATTGTAGGAGCGTTGCTTTCTCCTGGTTGGGAAGATTGTTGCGGCAATTTGCCAACTAAATAAGTTAATAATATTCGACATGCTTGCCAAACGATAGGTATTTGACTCTTAGAAACTGCAAAATAATATTTTATTAAACTTTATTAATCAATACTTACTAATATTTGTGCACAATTTAATTTTTGTAAATGAGTACTTACAAGTATTTGCACAGGAACCAATATAATCAGCTGCTAATGCAGCAAATGATGTATAAAAAGCTTCGTATTCTTCATCATGTGACACTAATTCAGATTCACTATAAAATTAATTTTTTTTTTAAAGCAAGAATAAGTTTATAAGGAATATAAATATAAGTGAAGGCTATGTTTAAATATAGACATAATATAGATTCATCATTGATGACTATAGAGGTTATGTGAATTTCAAAAATTACATTTACATACTATTTGTTAAACGCTTGAGCTTGCAAAAATACTGCATTAAAATAATTTCATCTCCAATATATTTCCTTGATAAAAAAGTAACCTAATACTTATTCAATTTGCGTCATATAACACAATTTTTATACATCAGTATATGCTTTTTAAATCTAAATTCTACATCTTATGATTATAACAAATTAAGCACACATAAATAAAGTACATAGACTTACAAAACGTAAATATTTTGGAAACATAACGAACAATAATTGAAAAAAAAGCTGATCAAAACTATACGAGTAAGCAAATTTCTACTTCCTCCAAAGGAACCTCCAAGCAACAATCACGAAAACGCAATGTTATAACGAACAAAGCAACCGCAAGCTTCAAACAAGAATCTCAATTCCCGAATCAACAGTAGCATTTAAAAATCCTAATCTACGAGCTTCCGTTTAATATAACGAATTTCTACGTCTTGGGACTTCCATTTCTGTACTGTCACCTTGAGGGTGCCGCGGATGATCGGGATTTTCTCCCTTAATACCGAGTGTTTCGAAGCGAAACTTTTTCCTACCTCTGAATTATGGCCTTGACTAGCTCGATGATATCAGTTTTGTTGAAGGATCCATAAGACGCGGTTAAAATCGGCTTTATAATTGAACTCCAATCGACAACACCACCGCTCTTTGCCGCCATCTTGAAGTATTCTGGCCGCTGTGTTCGCTCTGCGCGAGATCTAAGCGACGACTGCAGCACAGCTCACTCCCCGTCTCGGCTGTGAGCGGGTTGATTCTTGTCTTGTATTTCCGCGGATCGCGTACTTATTTATCATCGTTTCGAGAGATCGAAGATTTATGCATCTTTAAATTGTGCTAGTTTTTGCATTTTTTGCACTAAAAAGTTAATGAATTATTGGATTAATAAGGAAATTTATGATTTTCAGGAATTAATGTAATTAAAATTTCTTTGACTATACGCATGTGGTTTCCCATACAATCTGAACGTTCACTTTTCGTGTTTTCGACAAATTAATGTTTTAAAATGTTTAATTGTTCGCCTATAATTAAAATCTGATACCTATATATCAGATTTATTTAAGTAATAAATGACAAAATAACCGTAGCCATAACTTTAAGATAATAACTTTAATGGCAAAACTTGTAATTTCTATATGACGTTAGTTTATTATTTTGCAATATTCTATTTGGTATTTAAACCATTTATTTTAAATAGTTAAAAAATAAAAACGAGTATTTTTATAAGAGTACTTACGTAAAATTTCAAATTCAAACGCTAAAATTTTCGAAAAAAATTATATACATATTTATTATTATATTTTGAGTACAATATTTTTGAAAAAACGAAATCTCGTTATTACGGTATACTACGTTATGTAGTAAAACGTATGAGTTGTTTAAAAAGCTTAATACTTTAATAACGTTGTAATCGTTATGTATAGAACGTTTTTTAAACGTTTCGCGTTATAAAGGTCAAAAACTGTTGTCAACTATCTGTATTAGAAATTTGTGATAGCATAATTTATGTAATTTACTTTTTTAAGTTATTCTTATCAAAATTATCTGTCATATTACATAGCAAATTTCAAATATATTGATGAAATTTATGCAAGAGAGACACTCTCAAGCACTGCAAGTATGGTGAAAATTTGAATTTAAAAAAAAAGGACTTACTAGTTTCCATGAAGAACCACATGTATTTATGCTAATGAACTAATTATTTTTAAGATTTTATGGTAAAACAATAAAAGAATGAATAAAAATTGTTTTGTTAAACAATAAATATAAAAGTTTATTTACAATAATTTATATATAAAATTTTTAAAACAGATCACGCATTATTTTTTATTACATTATACACTTCAACTCTCTGTATTTCTAACAGCAACTTTGCAACAGCATGTCTCAGTTGATGAAATCGAGATAGTGATAGTTCAAAAGTATAACTATTACCATCACTTAAAATCCACTCCATTAGTACATAAGGCTCCAAAACTTTTGACATTAAACTAAAACAAATAAATTTTTCTAAAATATTTTATAATTTTCAAATATACTTATTTTATGTACATACCTTGATGAAATTATAATATCTACTCTCCATTTACATGCAACCAAATTAGGAAAAAATTGAACTTTACTTGTCAAGTTTCTTATTAACTCAGGTCTTTTTGCCCCTGTTAGAACAGATACTATATCTTGAACACATTCTGGTGAAAATCTAAAAATTAAAAAAAAAATATTGAGTATTTAATAATGCACAAATAATGTTTAATATATAATAATTAATAAATTGTTTACTTCAATTCTTGCAAACATTGTTTGAATTCAGCTGGTTTTATAGTTATACTTGGAGAGCGTAAATGTAGTTTTAAAATTATAAGAATAGCAGCATACCATTCATCTACAAATGCTTGAGGGACATCAAAATTTTTGCTAACAATTTCCAATGCTCCTTCTTCAATATACTCTTGATCAATAGCTTTTACTGCAACTGTAACATTTTAAAATAAGAAATTAATGAGTAAAAATACATAAATACTTACAGAGCCACTTTTTATAATTTAATTATTAATATTCAAAAGTAATTTATATAACAGCATATAAATAGTTAAATTGGTTTAATGACAAAAATAAATACAATCACTAAAATAAATTATAATATCAATAATTTTAACTTACGCTGTAATAGTGGTCTAATAACTGCCTGCTTCAACTCTGATAAATGCTTAGTATGATTACCCAGCAGAGACGTTAATTGCATTTGAAAAGCCATACTGGCCGCTTTTCTCGCTCACTATTGACCACCACGATAAACACCGTACAAGTATATTAGCACTTAATTTGTTTATAAACAATTGTCAAGCCATCCTATGCTTCTTGTTTTGACAGTCGTATAAGTATATCTATACGAAGGTTAGAAAAATCGTCGCCTCTCGTCAGCTGCTAACCTGCGCCCGGCGCATGCGCTCAGCTGCCGGAAAAGGAGCAGTAGACAGGAAACTAGCGTGGGAGTGTGGTGCGATATCATTCGTCGTTTCAGCTTCTGCGGAGATTGTCAAAAGTTTCGGTGTGCGCAAAATTGTCTGTTCCTTAACGAAAATCGCTGATCGCAATGGCACTGTGGCGAGTTTTGCCACCCAAGCTAGCGGAGGCATCCAAAAATGTCTTCTCTAGCACTCCGTGTTTATATTATCATCCAAAAGTGAGTGCGATTTTCTAACCTTTAACCTTCACTTTTTCTGAGATTGTTGCTTTCCCGGTGTTTATGTTGTCACGATTTGGAGGACTTTGAGGATTTGAGGATTGTTTGGGTATTTGACTTCGCGTTGGATTTTTAAATTTTGGAAAATAATAAACCCAATCGTTGCTTTATTTTTGGGATCGCAAGTCTTATATATAAAATTGTTGCAATGAGTTGTGCAACATTTTTTTTCTTATACCTAAACATATAATTTCACTTTCGGGAATTTAGCGTTAAAAGCGTGTTGAAAGCGATTTTTACAATTTATTTTACTATTTTGAAAGTTAATTTAAATTGAAAATTGATGCAATTGAAGATACTTCACTTTTTTCAAGTGTATTGATTGTATTAACAACCAGTATCTATATTTATTAAAATTATTTCTCAATAGAAGAGTATTTCTGTTTTTACATATATATAAAAAGGCTTGCTTCTAATTTATGCACTCTTGTATGTATATTAATTGATCAGCATTCGATAATGATAAAAATATTTTACAGGTTTTAGATCATTATGATAACCCTAGAAATGTAGGAAGTCTTGATAAAAATGATGCAAGTGTAGGAACTGGTTTAGTTGGAGCACCAGCATGTGGTGATGTTATGAAACTTCAAATCAAAGTCGATGATAATGGTAAAATTATAGATGCTAAATTCAAAACTTTTGGATGTGGTTCAGCCATTGCATCAAGTTCTCTTGCAACAGAATGGGTTAAAGGAAAAACGGTAAGTATATATTTATATATAATAAAGTAATTGATCAATAATATTTGTAAAAAATTTAGCTATAAAGTCATTAACAGTGAAAACAAAACTAAAAGTAATAGTTTTCAATTAAAATAATTAAAATAAATTTTTTTTTTATAAAGCCTACCCAAGTCTCTTTTATAGAGCTTACATGGCTGTAATTAAAATTAATATTATAAAGAAAAAAGTTATTTATTATTTCAAACTATTGAATTAAAGAATTCACAACTTTTTATATTTACAAATATATTTATCTAAAAAGATTTATTTCTGATATCATGTAACTGTACATATTTTTGATAAATTTCATTTAAAATTGTTTGTATGCATTATATTTTGTTAATTTCTAAAATATTAACAAAATATATTTTACATGTGTTTAACCTTTAGAGGACGGGGATTTGGGTTTACTGTTTTCTCTCACTTTTCTATAGAAATCGAGTTTTTGTGATG
>UELX01000822.1:0-59650 GCA_900480035.1 Eupelmus urozonus
TCTTCCCATCAATAAATTCTTTAATTTCACGGATTTACTCCTTAACTTTTAGAGAGTAGGTATTTTGACGAACTTTAATAGAACTTTGCAAAAATAGATAAAACGTTACTTTTCAAAAGGTGTTTGAACAAAAGAATCGAATAAATACACAATTTTAAATTAAAATTGATGTTAAGGTAGTTTAAATATTGTAGCTACTGAAATTTAATTTTTGTGTTAATAATAAATCACCTTAAGAGTGTTTTCATAAAATTTTAACTTTTTAAGATTACTAATACCTTTTTTTTATAGATAAATACTAATACTATTTATATCATACAAAAATAACATTCTAATGACACCATGACAGAGATATTAACTTTCAAAATTAGAAGTGTTTAAGTAATAGAGCACCTTACAGCTAGAGGATTCTTGGATAAAGCATATTTTCATAGATAACACTTGAAATTTTTTAGAGAATTTTTTAAAAACTAATATATTCTTACGACGAACTACAACTTAAATAATTGCAGTTCAAAATCAGAAAGCCAAATGTCACAGATTTTGAGATTTAGATAAAATTGGAATTCTGTATTAATTGTTCCGAGCACTTGCATTAAAACTTCATAAAACAGTAGGGCAACATTACCGACCCAATTTCACAAAACTCCCACAAAACCCCTCCGCCCATTACCCATCCGCAAATCCAAACACCACATTTTTCCCAACATCACCCAGACAAACCCAGAAACAGCAAGCCCAAAAGCCCGATCGCACGCATCGGAATTTTCGTCCCGCAAAAACCGAGCTGCACGCGGGGATCGTCGATTCTGTCCCGATAAAGCGCAGCACGCGCCATGCTCCGCCGGGGGAATTACAAACGCAGCCACACACATATATACCCACTCTCCGCACTAACACACCGGCAGAGAGACACAGGCGGGTGGGCAGCAGCGCACGCTCGAGCGAGCCTTGCAGTTGTCGGGTAAGTAAAAGGCAAATTCAAACAGGCGCGCGACGTGTGTATACACTTAATGTACCGCGTCGTCGTGCCGTGTACCTACCTATGTACGCTATGCCGCCGCGCGCGCGCACCAGATATAACCCAGGGACGGATCCTTTGGTCCAGAAGCCGCGCTTATAACCCAGCGCCTTTCTCCCCTATACGCGTGCTTCTAGATCGACGCGCCCATAGGCTAGACCTGTCTTGATTTATATGCCTGCTCTCTCGTGAGTATACACACACAGACACAACTGGTATTCGCGGCCGATGGAAATTTAAGCGCTCCGAAGAGCTTTTTTGCTCGGATTTGCAAAGTCGAGCGATGAAAGTTTTATTTATAGTAGCAAAGAGAATGTTTCTCTGTTTATTTATATAATACGGATATGCGCATAGGCTACTTTTGCAAAGTGCGCTTCGGGCTCGATTAATTGCGCGCGCAAGCTCGCAGGCCGGCCGGCTTTTATCGCGCTCTCTCTCTGTGATAATATTTATGCCTGATTAACGGGACGAAATTTTTTGGCTTCTTTTTGCAGCTTGCTGCTGAGGAGATATATGTGTAAGGCTAGTTGCGGTGATACGTTAGGAGCAGTTTCATAGCTTGTAAATTATCGATCTTGCGGCGGACGGGTTGCGCTATCTTTATTTCAATTAAAATGGCTTTCGTATATAGTTAGTTGATTATTTCGTTTGGAAAGACAACACGATTATACTGGTATCGTATAATCGTGCATATTATCATAAAGTCACTATGGGTACTTCAAAAGGTTAATTAGAGTAATTATTACAATATCAGGGTTAAAAACACGCGTGTAGTCTGTTAACATTTTTTCTTCGTTACTGAATTGTATCTTAAATTGATAGACAAAAATGGATCGATTTATTGACATTTGACTGTTAATTACAAAAGTCATTGTAAGTCGGCAGACATTTGTCTGTTAAATGTATGATATCTATAAAAAATAACAGACATTTTGTCTGTAAATATTTTCAACCGTGATATTTTACAGAAACAGTAATTGACAATTGTCATGTTGAGCTACGCCATTCCATCGGACCACCCACACCACCATCCGCCGAACAAAAAAATTCAAATACCATATAACGCAAGCCTCCACCGACGCAAACTAAAACGCGCTCACTACACAGAAGCTCAGTTTTCTCGAATTCCAGGCTCCGCATTCCCGAGCGACGCGCCTGCGCTCAGCCCCCCGAAAATTAAGCACGGCCGATTGAACGTCAATACATCGATTACGCGCAGCGCGCACAATTGCCCGAAGAATTTCAAAAATGCGCCCTTCTCGGCACCGAAAAACCAGCGCAGCAACCTATACAGCAGGTGTCCTGTAGCCGTATAGTTTCACGTATATACACCCGCTGCATTAGCGCACGAAAAATAATACTTACTCCAGAAAGTGCCGCATGCGGGCGTACGTATACAGCACTTGCAGTATACATATACCTATAACAGCTAGTGCGTGTGAAACCGGCCCCCTCGAGGGGGTGTATACAGCGACTGGTGCAGTACCTACACACACCGGCCGAGGGGGAATTTTTTTCTCCACGCTACTTTTCCAGGGATCTTAAATTCCCCAATTGCACACACGTATCTACCTGCGGCCCCTCGAGCCCTTCCCCCTATACATCTGTAAAAGCAGCCGGTCCCCGTACCTGGGCCCTCCCCAGTTTCCGTCCTTTTAAACCCCGCGCGCAGGTACAGATAGCCAAGCCTTTTCGCAGAGCCGCACATGCGAGCGGCAAAAATGGAATAATTAAAGCGACATCATCTCCGCCTAATGGCCCGTCCATTCGGGCGCTCGCTTCTCTTTTTTTTTACGACTCAATGGGAATCCCCCCGGTTAGGGATTTTTCGCGAAAAGCCGGCCTTCCGCGCTCTCGGAGATTATTGGGCCGCTGTAAAACGGCGCGCGTTCGGATGAGCCAGGAAAATTTTACGGCGCGGACACTTGACTCTCTCTCTGGCCCCGCGGGAAGACGGAGGACCGGGGACGATTTTTTTTTTTATTGCCTCGTAAGGATGGTGGAACGGTACTTTTATTCCGCGCTGATTTTAAGGGGGTGGGGGGAGGAAGGAAATTTTTTATGGCTTTATTTGTTATTGTTTTGGAAAATTTTTGTAAAGTTTGGGAATGGTAGCGCTTGGTGGAGTGTGAATGTATGTGAGTGCGTTATTAGGGATGATAATCTGCTTGCTGTTTGAATCTTGTACTTTATAGTTTGTTGACTTATTACGGGTATTAGGTGTAACGTGTATTTGCCGATTTTGAAACAGAGGTAATTATAGCTTTATTTTGGCCTACAAAAGCCTGTTACGAATTTGTAAATAAGTTTCGTTAGCGAGTGAATCAGAGAGTGAATCACAGTTGTTTACTGATTAACGAGTTAGTTCAGAATTCACTGTTTAATGTTTAATGTTTTCAACTTTACAGCTCTCATGAAATAGCATTAAACTCACTTTTTATTAAGAAAATTAAAGTCTTGAATCTTTCTAAAAACTTAAAAATTTTTCTAATACTTATTCTGTAATGTTATTAAAGTTAATCCACCACACTTAATAGTAATCAGTTCTATTGATTAATCCTTTTTAATTTTCAACAATTTTAGCAGATTGCTGAGATTAAAATTTAAAAACTACTTTGTATTCCTCCAACACTTTATAAGATATTACATATGATTTCGTCCAAGTTAAGTGACGCCATTAAAGCATAAAACAGGCGCATTCCGAAAAAATAAAAGTCTCTCCACGAAACGGCTAAACTGTTTGTCCTAGAGAAAGAGCTCTTTGTATATCGCGGATTAGCCTTAACGCAACTCCGGCGCAATTAACATTTTTACTCGTATTTACACAAATTTTCGGTAAAAGGCAAAAAGCCCCGAGTCGCAAATTACAGTGCCGGCAAATTATAGCTCTCCGCGCGCGATTAAAATTCACGCTCTTCCCCGGCGAAACGACAGAGTCGCGCGCGCGCGCGCACGCAAAATCCCACAGAGAGAGAAAGAGAGACCAAATTCCCTCTCGTCTTCTTCTGGCGGCGAAATAAAAAGTAGAGGATTCGTGCATAAGAGCCGGAGAAAAAAACGATAAGAAAAAAAAAAAAGCGAAAGCCGGTGGAAAAAATCCGAGAAAAGAAGTCGGCCTATATCGTTATAATTCGAAGCGCAGAATATAAGCGAGAGCTTTGCCGTGGCCCCTTAACTAGCTTCGGCCGGCTCCGTCTCTCCCTCGGACTTTAATTTGGGAGGAGTTGGCCTTTTCAAGAGAGCCCCGAGGATTCTTTCGGGACCACTGCTCTATACCTGATCCCCCTCGATCCTCACGGCCTCAGCCCCACCTCGCTCAGGTATATATACACACGCCTATATGTATATGTATATAGTATATGCATGAAAGACACCTACACCAGAAAGAGAGAGAGAGAGAGAGGCCACTTTATTATTCCTCGTACAGCTCTCTGCGAGAGAGCCCAGTGCCGTAATTAAGTGGCCCGGGAGCCCCGCGCGCTGCAGAGCGCAACGAGGAAGCTTTGTTTATTTCCTTTGACATGACGCGGCCTGCTGCGGATATATAGATGCCAGAGTGCGAACGAGAGAGTCGCTTTTATTATGCGAATTATCAACCTGCGAAATTTTCATTCTCCCGGTTACGAGTTACACTGGCATTATTTGGAGCACGGCTTTGTTCTCAAGGATTTTCTGTGCACTGGGTTTTTTGGGGTGGGGTTTTATTGCCGGTTTTCGGCTGAAATTTGTTGGGTTCTAGAAATTTGAGGCGCAATTGGTTTTGGATTGAAATAAAATATTTGTATGAGTTTCTGTGAAAATTAAATAATAATTGAATGTTTGAACGTACATTTGAGAGCAGAGGAACGAGTTGAAATCTAATACTTATCTAATTAATTATGGTACTAAAAACGAATATAAACATGCTCATAACTTGATATGTTTTTTCTTGTTGCAAACTAGTCGAACGTTCGGATCATTCGAAAAGTTTGGAAACTGGATCGCATTGGAGATAATCTTTTTTTACAAGTTTCACTATTAATTTTATTGAACTAATAAGAAAAATGCGTTGTAAACCAACTATGATGAAGAAATATTAGTAATTTATGAAAGGATACTTTATTTTAATCACCTTATTATTTGGATCTGGTATATTTATCGTATTATATTCTATCGCTTTCTATCATAATCAAAGAAGTCCAGCTTTCTTTATAATTCGTAATAATGATAAAATTTAAGGTTTTATTCTGTATAATTAATAGTCAAGATTAGGAGAGATCAAGTTAATTATAGATAAATAAAAGCAATAAAAATTTTATTTACTTAAGTTGTACTGGATTAATTCGTAAAGTTGGAAAGGGATTATCGGAAAATTATTGACTTGTCACTTAGAGCCGATGAGCTCTATAAATTTTTCAGTACTTAAATCTAAAAATTACATATTAAAAAGTAGCCCTCATAAGCCTTCAAAAAATGGTGTAAACTTGATTTTAAAGAAAATTCACTTATTAGTTTTTATGCGATATTTACAACTATTTACAAACAATTATTTATTTATCAATACTTTAAGGGAACAGTAAATACATGATGTTAATTATTCTGAAGAGCCTAAAATTTTTATATGTCCCATTGATAGAGGTTCGCAGGTTGTAAAACATTTATGGGTTGTACCATAGTACACTGAAATAACATTTACCTTTCAAGACTCATTTCCATGAAACAATGAGTCATTCTGCGACGCCTTCAGTTCGAACTTTTCAGGGATTAAAATTGTAAAAATTTACAACTTAATTATTCTTCGAATATGTTCATAAGCAATAAAAAGTAAACGAAAAATAAACATAAAAAGCAAAAACTATAAGCATATTGTCAATCAGAAACCTTTAAATCGAAAAAAATCAATTTACTCCTCCCTAGAGTAGGACATACTTTTTGAGCATACTAACGGCACTCAGCCGCATCATACTTTTATAGCAAAAAAGTTGTAAATAATAGAAAAAAGGGAGGAAAAACGTATTTCATCGGCCGAAAAAAAAAACGAGCCGCATTTCCGAGCATTTTACATGTACAGAAGCAGCGGCGAGCGGCAGAGGACCAGACAGAGTAATCGGAGTGTTCGAAAATCGCCGATAAATATTGCAAGTACGCATTGGAGCTCGGGCTCTCTGTGTGTATTTTGCGCGTGCGGCGTATTCGCACGGTGAATGTTGCCTTCTCATTCGTTTGCGTTTATGCGAGCTCCACGCCCGTCTGCTTGGTATAGTTGCGCCCGAAAGTTTTGTAATGATATCGAATTTACGTTAAAAGCGCGTAATTATTATTGTTATTGACAGGTTTATAATATGTGATATTGCTTTGGAGCGTCGTTGGTGTTTGGGTTATTTAAAGATTTTGGTTTAGTAAGGCGGGTGTTTAACGATATTTTATATGCAAATTCTTAGTTAAATGTTTGGGGTTTTACCGAAAATTGTAAATTTTCTTTATTTTTGGATTTCAATATTCGTAAAGGTGCAATTACAATCATTTCCAGTTAAGGGATTAATTAATTTTCATGAAAAGTTCCTGGAATTCTACCCTGAACAAAAGGCAGTCTTTTCTAAAACGCATCAAAATTATTTCGAAAAACCATTCAAACCACCATGTCGAAAACCAAAAATTTCAACTTTCATAAAGGTGCAATCATAATCAATTCCAGTTAAGGGATTAACTAATCTTCATGAAAAATTCCTGGAATTCCACCCTAAACCAAAAAGCCAGCCTCTCCTAAAACACCCGAAAATCAGTCCGAAAAAAACCGTTCAATTTCCCTGCGGCCGATTTCCTCCGATCGCCGGATCGTGCGAATTTTACCGCAGCTCTCGCATAAAGCCCCGTGTCTCTCTTCGGCACTCGAATCACCGCCAAAATTCCTCGTTCGTTTCGCACGCAGAGCGGCAAACTCTCTCCTCTCTCTCTCTCTCTGGCGAGAAAAAGCGAGCCTGGGCCGCATCCTTGCGCACAGGCTCGTATCGAGTGTGGGTGCGCTCGCGGCGCGGCTCTCTGTCCCGTGCGTGCGGGCGCGCCGCAACGTGCTCGCGCCTCGGCTGGCCCCGCCCCTCCTCGCGAAAACTTAAAAATGCCGCCGCAGTGCAACCCGAATCGATATCCAGCGAGCTGGTCACGTGGCCCCGAGCAGCCGAGCCGCTCCGCCAATCCCTGGCCCCGACTCCGCCTTCTCCGGGCCGCCCGAGCGCCACCTGGCGGCGCGATCCCGAAGCCGCCCGTGCTGCGCTCTGTCGGCGCTTTGGGGAAGCTCAGCGCCGTATAGTACCGGATTCGTCCGCTCGGCGCTTGGGATGCTCGAGAGTTGGGAGCGCGTTGCTCGATTCCGTTGCGAGAGCGCGCCGCGGCGAGACAGGCTCTCTCGACTCTCGGGAGAGAGAGCTATAGAAGCGCTTGGATACACGAGCGGCAGTCAGTCTGCGGCTGGAAGCGCGTCCGTACGGTTCGGCCAGGCCCGCTTTCTCGTCCCCCCCTCTCCACGTCTCCGTTTGTGTCCCGGACACACTGTGAGGCTCTCCGGCGCTGTGTGCAGGCCTGCAGCTGTGCAGCTCGAAGCCTCTCTCTGGGACAGGAGTATATATATACGGCGGCTCGAGTTCCGAAGCTGCTCAGTTTCTGTGTGTGCGCGGACCCGAGAGTGCGTTTAAACGTGCAGACAGCAGAGTATACGTGTTGTTGTGCAACTGACCGACGGACGTTTCGGTGTTTTTTTCGCCTGCAGCGACGACGTGTCCCGACAGCTCTTAACACACCCACACGGACTGTATATATATATATATATATTCATCATACACTAACGCACACACGGGACGTAGACTCGATTGCGATATCTACCTGCGCACGCGAAGAGTGTAGCAGAGCAGAGCAGAGGGAGAGAGAGAGATAGTGCGCCAGCGAAAGATAGTGAAGTGGTGATAGCCGCACGCACGGACAGCTTATAAACAGTGCTCCGAGGAACGACCAGCCGCGATTTTTAGTCTCTCGGCGAGTTCCTCGCTGCTTTGGCAGCGACTCAGCTCCGAAGATATAAAGCCAGCCCGCTTACGCACACGTCCGTCTCTCTGCGTACACATAGCCGCGGGCGCTCGGCTGTACACAACACACGGCCGCAGATTGGAAAGGGACGGCGCGATATACGAGTTTCTGCTCTCTCGGGCAGCGAGCGCGCCTTGGTTTTTTTTTCTCTCCTCCTTTTTCCTCTCTTCTCTCCTTTCCTTGGAGGTTATAAGGAAGGCGAGCGCGTGCGGTACGTAAGAGAGCCTTGATGCGACGCAAACGCCGCACGAAATATTCCTGAACTAGTCAAAGAGAAGGAGAAAGAGAGACGACGGCTTTTCCTTTCACGCACTCATTCCCCCGAATTGTCCGTCTCGCTCTCCTCCCGCTCCGCGTGCACTCAGTCTGTCTGTCTCGCTCGCACACGACACATTCCGCGGAGAGAGCGGCACACTCGAAGAATCGCCGCCGCTACAGAGAGCCAGCGAAAAAAAAAGGAAAAAGAAACGCACGGAGGAAGTAGCATGTCGAAGAGGCGGAGCAGCGGGCCCAAGCGCTCTTAGAGAGCCCTCCATCTGTCTTTCTCTTAAGAGAGAGAGAGAGAGAGAGAGAGAGACTGTTGCTGCGTCTACAATACTGCGCGCCGGCTCTCGCACAATAACAACAACAGCTGAGACTTTTCAGATCCGCTATTGTATAGCTGTGTGTCTGTGTGTGAAAGAGTGAGCGAAGATCGGCGCAACCGTGAGGTCGTCGAAGCGGTTCAACCTGGCGTCGGCTAGGCCGTCCTCCTCGTAGCATGGAAGACGCTGGCCAGCATCAGCAGCAGCCGCAGCAGCAGCACTCGCAGCAGCCGTCACAGCCGCCCCAGCAACAGCAGCTCTACCAGGCCCAGCAACCAGTCCAGCAGCAGCATCATCCCCTGCAGCAGGCGCAGCAGCATCAGCCGCTGATGACGAAGCTGCCGATCCTGACGCCGAGCCACGGCACGACGACGCTCATCCACAGATCGGGCCACTGCTACCAGCTGCACAGGCCTCATCTGGCCGTGCTGCCACAGCCACAGCAGCAGCGCCAGCAGCAGCAGCAGCAACAGCCAACACGGGACCCGGACGCAGAGCCGCCCTACAAGCAGTTCAAGACCGGCACCAGTGCCGACACGGACACCACTACGCCGAAGCTGGACTCTGCGGTGGCCGCGGCCGCCGCCAACAATTCGCCCAAGCAGCAACAGTTCCAGCAGCAGCAGCAGCAGCAACAGCAGCAGCAGAATCATCACAGCCAGCAGCAGCAGCAGCAAACCGCTAACCTGGCCAACAACGTCCTTCTCCTACGGGGATCCCAGCAGCACCTCGAGCAGCACATCGGCACGACCCACCTGCTCGATGGACTACCGAGACAGCATCACCTCTCGCGCTCCAAGTCGAGCTCGCGCCACCACCACCAGAACACCAGCACCCACGTATCCAGCCTCTACCCCGAGATCCTGGCGCTCATCTTCAGCAAGCTCGACGTGAGGGACCGGGGCCGCGCCGCCCAGGTCTGCTCGGCCTGGCGCGAGGCCGCCTACCACAGATCGGCCTGGCGAGGCGTCGAGGCCAAGCTCCACCTCAGGAAGCACTCGTCCGCGGTGTTCCAGTGCCTGGAGAAACGCGGCATCAAGCGCGTCCAGGTGCTCTCGCTTACCATGCGCCGGGGCCTCGGTGACGTCTTCCGCGGCCTGCCCAAGCTCCAGTCGCTCAACCTGTCCGGCTGCTACAACATGTCGGACTCAGGCCTGAACGGGGCGCTTAGCCAGGCCTACCCCTCGCTCACCGAGCTCAACCTCAGCCTCTGCAAGAACATCACCGACGCCAGCCTGGGCAAGATAGCCCAGTGCCTCAAGAACCTCGAGACCCTCGAGCTCGGCGGCTGCGGCAACATATCGAATGCGGGCCTGCACGTCATAGCCTGGGGCCTGAAGAACCTCAAGCGACTGGACCTCCGAAGCTGCTGGCACATCTCGGACCAGGGTATCAGCTACTTAGCATACGGTAACCTGGCTCTCGAGCACCTCGGCCTGCAAGACTGCCAGAGGCTCAGCGACGAGGGTCTCAGGCATATATCCCAGGGCCTGGCGTCCAGCCTGAAGTCGATCAACCTGTCGTTCTGCGTCCTCATCTCGGACCCGGGCATGAAGCACATCGCCAAGATCAGCAGTCTGCGCGAGCTCGATCTGCGCAGCTGCGACAACATATCGGAGACCGGCATCGCCTACCTGGCCGAGGGCGGCTCCAGGATATCCTCGCTCGACGTCTCCTTCTGCGACAAGATCGGCGACCAGGCGCTCCAGCACATCAGCCAGGGCCTCTTCAACTTGAAGAGCCTGAGCCTCTCGGCCTGCCCGATCAGCGACGAGGGCATCTGCAAAATCGCCAAGACACAGCAGGACCTCGAGACGCTGCACATCGGCCAGTGCAGCAGGCTCACGGACAAGAGCGTCTTCACCATCGTGGAGAACATGCCCAAGCTGAGATGCATCGATCTCTATGGGTGCACGCGCATCACCAAGTCCGGCCTCGAGAGGATATGGAAGCTGCCGCTCATGTCGGTGAACCTTGGCCTGTGGCAGGAGCACCGGTGATAGCGCTACACGACTAACGCGAGACCCACGAGCTTCACCACGGTGAGATTCTAGTTCCTAAATTTCTTCTTTCGTTTTTAGCTTTAACGAGTTTGCTGTGTGTGGATGCGCGTGACTGTGTCTCTCTTCTGTGTCTGTGGCCCCGTGTCTGTGATGGAATGCTATGAGTGCAATTTACAGAGGAATCAATGTGCCTTGGGAGGAACAAGTCGTTTTTGTAATTAACTTGAACTTGCTTTCGAAAGCGAGGACGTTTGTTGCTAGCAGCATATTCAGTTATGCTAATTAATCATTTGTTTGATTTTGTAAATAAATAATTAAATAAATTAGGTATCTTTACGCACTATGTAAAATATAAGATTTTTTATTACCTAGCTCCGAAATAGTACGACATGCTGCCATTTACACCAAAAAAATTGTAAACTATTATAATCGGATAAGATATATAATTTTGTTAACTACTTTAATTTTTGTATAAAAAAATGTTCGTATTTTTACTTGTATTGAGTAAATATTTCTACAAATGTAAATAAACAATATCTTGCGCTCAACTAAAGGCAATAAAACATAAATGAAATATTATTTATAAGTCGAACGATATTTATTTTAAAAATTGTTCACCCAACCGTAAAAATTAAATTACTCTAGTTAGAAACAAAAGCAATAAAAGTAATAAAGTAAAAACAATTCAAAAATCAAAAGTTTTTTAAAATTTTTTATTTCTACCCTAATTGTCGCTAATAAAAAAACATTTTCCCGTAACTGATCACAAAGAAAAGCCATGCATGATATTCACGAAAAGATTTAAATTAGTAACAATTTGATTAATAACATGGACAATTTAAAGGAAACAAAATCAAAAAATAAATTCGATAATAAACGCACTATTCTCTTCCAATTTTTTCCTAAATCACTTTCCCGGCAAAATCGCAGAAAACACGGAACAACGTAAAATACCGTGCGCCATAAAAATATTTCCCGCTCCGTTCAGATCCCCCGATATAAACTAATTAACACGCAAAAGAACTGTACAACTGTAAAAAAAAAAGAGCGAGACTCCAACTCGCGCTCATACATATACCTGTACGCAAACCTGCCTATACACCAGCACCCCCGGCGAAAATGTTAGGAATATAATTGGGCATCGTCGAAAAAACGAGGGTAAAAAAAAAAGCGAGCGAGCTTCCGCGACTCGGTGCGGCTCTTGCCGGGCGAAAAATCGGCCCCCCGCGAGCAGATCGGCCAGAGATCGTTGGGAAAATAGCCCCGCGGTAATTAGAGGTTCGTTACGGAAATAAACAAGTCCGGCGCGCTGGAAGGCAGAACGGCCGATAAACTGCACGTGAGCCCGGCAATATCGGCCGCATAACGCGCGCTTCTTTCTCTCCCTTTTTGCGTCCGCGCGCGCGCGCGTGGCGATTCACTTTTTTCGCGAGCCGCGCGCGATATGTCCTCTTTTTAATTTTTTCACCTGCCGGGGCACGCGAGGTGTTTGACGTTCGGAACAATTGAGCGATTTCCTGCGTGCGGATTCTGGACGAGAGGGAGCTTGTTAATCTTTTTTATTACGCGTTTCATCTGCGAGATTTGTTTTAGGATAGAGATTCTACGGCAGCGTTTTATTGATAGTTTTGAGCTTATGATGTTATTGGGAAAAGTCATTGTTGGCTTTGAGTTGGATGATTTAATTAGCATGGTGCGTACGTTTTTTAGGCTTGCAGAGGCATTGTTAGTAATGAATAATGAGCAAACTTTGCGAACATGACGATATTAATTATCACTTTTCAACTTAATTAAACGAGTATAATAATAACCTTCTTTTTTACACCTTCAAGATCAACAACTTTTAATATTCGTCAAAAGATTTTTCTGAAAGCTCTCGCGTTACGCTCGCTCTCGAAAAAAAATTTCGAAAACCGCCTCTTTCGCGAAGCCAAGAAATTTTTTCCGCAAACTCCTTGTCTAGAAGAAAGTTCCTGAATAGCCCATTGTACAGAATTTTCAAGCCCCAGCGCTAATTATTACCGGCAGGCAATCTTTTTAGCAACGCCGAGCGGCAGCTCGCCGTAGAATCTCGACATCCCGCGAATATAACATCGCGTATCGCTTTGCTTTTTGTCCCTTTTTTCCGGCTCCATCCCCTGCGACAATGAACACGCTTGCGTTTGTCGTCGCTATTTCCCTACCTATTTTTTTCGCCCTTTATTTTCCGCGGGTTTTGTTGGCCGCGCATCGAGGTGCATCGGGCGCTCCGAGCGAGCGAATCAAAACATCAGATAGCTACATCGCCGGTCCGATGAATCGCGCGGCTCCCGGCGATGCGCGAATCCCGAGAGCTGCTGGGAAATAAAAAAAAAATTCTAAACCTATATACACGGCCGTTTCTAAAGGGGGCTGCATTTTCCGGGCGATTATTCGGAGTCGACTGTGGTTCTTTCTTTTTTTTTTTTAAACAGGTTTTCTGAAAAAAAAGAACGCGAAGTAAAAAGTATAATTTACAGCAAGCGAGCGCTATAAAAATTGTATTTCGAGGACGAAAAAGAGCAGCGGCGCGCGAATACATCTGCGGGCCGGCCCCGTAAAAGTTCACCGGCAAAATGAAAACTGTAAAAAAATCTTTCGTACAGACCAATAGCTATCGCTACGTTCGCTTTAACAGGTCGTCGCTACGCAAAAAAAAAGAGAGAAAATTGACGCGGGGGCGCAGATCGACCGCTCGCGGGGAACGAAAAAAAAGCGCGAGTAATCAGCGGCGGCAGGCACGACCTAAAATTCAATTCTGTAACAATGCCGGTTTCTCTCTCTCGCTGGGCCGTATAATGTTTGTCCTGACATCCCCCTAGCTTCACCCTTTGCTTCTTCGGGCACCCCTCGTATCTTTCCTTGGCTAGTAGCGTCTCTTTGCTTTTTATCTCTCCCTCTCTTTCTTCCTGCCGTTTCTTTTCTCCGTTTGATATATACAGACATAGACTCTCGTATATATACGCTGGCGCGCGATTCCGGAGCGTGCGCCCCCCCTCTAGAGCTCTCGCACCCTCTTTGCCATTTCCATCTCGATTTCGAGGGTGCAGGTCGTCGTCGTCGTCGTTTCTCTCTCTCGCTGCCGCCTTGAATGCGCGCCGAGGACGACGAGGGTCGAGAGCCTTGATGGGTAAAGGGTGTACAGGCTCCCGTGTATATATATATACGCGCTCTGTACAGAGGGGGAAGTTTGCCGGAGGGAGAGAGCGAGATGGGAAACTACGAGCAGCACCCCGTAGTTCCTCACTCTCACGCGTATACGTATGTGTGTGCGCAAGCTACGTACGTCGCGAGAGCTTGCGCTAATGTCTCTGCTATCTATTATTCAGAGAGGATATATGTGCGAATTATTATTAATTTATTAATTAAAAGTGTGGGTGATTAAAGTTGGGGTTCGACTGTAATATTTATTTACGTTAACTTGGTTTTTTCTATGCTTGGTTAAATATTTCCAGTGAAGTTTGGTATACGGAGTAATATTGTAACTTGTCTTATTCGATTTGCCATTCGTCGTTATTGATCTGCTAAATAATAATAATTTTCTAACGCACAGAAATTACATGTAATTTATTCAAAGCTAGTTAAAAATTAACGACTCCGGATAATTTGCCAGACACAGAAAATCATACTAAGCCTCACTAATTTAATAAAAAAAATAACTAAATAAACATCATAAAAAATTCACTATAGGCACGCCTAAAAATACATCCCTCTAATTAATCAGACATCATAATTCCCCACACCAACAAAAAACAAAACGCGAAATCCAACCCATCAACCAAAAAACCTTCCCCCAACCGCACATGTCTCTCGCTGCACGTGGCGTACCTCCACAACCCAGCGCGCATATGCATTTTCGCACACGGCCGCCGCCGGAATATAAGACCCGACGATTTTTCAATAACGCGATCCATCCTGCAGCCGCGCGTCGTCCTCCCGTTTCCTGTGTTCTCTCTCCATATCTCTCTCTCTCTCGCTTCGTCCGCGCTTTTTTACGCGCGCGCAGTAGTCCTGTGTCTCTTCCTTTTTTCCCCATCCGCTGCGCGCGGAGAGAGCCGAGCGAGCGACTCTGTTTATCAGTCAAGGCCACGCTGCGATCACGCGCCGCGCGGCTCGTTCACCTCGGCAGCTGCATTGCCGAAGAGAGAGGAGAGAGAGAGTGCAATTATTGCTTCCCTTTGACCGCTCGCGAGAGATGGTTTATCGAAAATAATGCATCTACGAGGGACGCCGGGTTTTAGAATGGGAAATCGATCGCGGAGTTTTTGCGACGGGAGTATACCTCGGGATTTTAGTTTCGGATATTGCTGACAAATCGGGGATTTTTGGCGCGTTTATCTGTGGTGAGGCCTCGTGATGTATGGGACGGGCTGGGAATGTTTGGTAGCCGTGTTTGTAAATAGATTATTGGGTATGTCTGAGAGCTTGAAATCTGAGATGGATATTCCGCGGTTCGTGCAGATGTGGATTTTTCAATGAAGCAAGGTGATTGCAAATTGTAAACAAATTTTAGCTTGATATTCAAAGTAAGCTGTTTGTGTGAATATCTTTCGGACTTAAGGCAAAATATGAGTTTTTGAATATTAAACTATAATCTGGTGTCAAGACGAAAATCTTGTTTGTATAGAACGTGTGGTCTGGGGAAATAGTTGGTTCTTAACATTTGAAAACATATTTTAGTGCTTATAGCTATGTCGGTGAATTTAATTCGAATACACCATTACTAATCCTTAGAAAGTTTAAAGCAGTACAAAATTGACTTTGCGGGGAATTGAATTTTCGGAGCAGATGCAGTTTCGAAGTTGGTAATTGCTAATTATTACTTTGCCAAAGGTTCGTCTATGATAATTGAAAGACCTAGTTTGTCTTCTACGCAATTTGTTCGTTATTTCCTTAAGCGGCTCTAACAGCATACCTAACTTTATTACAAATAAATTTCCTATGATAATCTAATGGTATTCCAAGTTTGATATTCGACAGTGTCCGTCACATCCTCACAAAGACCCTTAAATAACAAAAACAAGATATTGTTATGAAGTTATATGTAATTTTAATATTTTAAAAATGTATATTTGAATTAAAATTTTATTATCTGCAATCATCATATAAAAACATGCTGTATCCGTGCTGTACAATATTAAACTCTCCGTTAACATTTTAAAATAAGTCGAGCCGTGTTTACTGAACAACAAATCAAAGTAATTAAAAAACATTCTAAACGCATCAGACTACTGCGCGCTAATCGAACGATAAAACGAATAAAACTTTTCGTTTACGTACATTTCCCATTTATTCGACCGGAGTCTCGCGCGATAAGCGCACGCGCGAATCAAATTAAAAAAAAAGGCAGAGAGCGCTAGTACGACGTTAAAGTCAAAGCCGGTAAAATAGCGTATCGTAAGCAGTCCAATAAAATAATTTAGCAGCGCATCAAGAGCCTCGAAAATCGCTAGAATATTCCCCGACTAGCTCGCGCTACCGGCTCTCTCTCTCTCTCGCAGATACTAAACAAACGATAAAACGAAACAAGAGTATATACGAGTATACGCGAAAGAAGCATAGCAGCCGTACGGCGGCAGCGAGCAAAGAGAAGAAGAGCGCGCGAGCGAGCGAAAAAAAGCGCAAAGGAGATAGCACGCGCTCGCGAGCTCTGAGAGAGAGAGAGAGACGAATTCCTCTGCAGTGCTCGGCTTGCCGGCTTTGAAAATTGCTCGAGCTACTGTACGGCGGACTTTCGCGCCTGACTGTACATAGGCTGCATCGCGAGAGAGCCAGCAGCAGCAGCAGCAGCACAGAGAATCGAAGGGCTGCGAAGGCTCGCTTGCGCGTTCCCCCAGTCGTTTCCTCCTCCAGTCGGCCGTCTCTCTCTCTCTCTCTCTCCTCCCCCACCTCTCTCGCGTTTCTTCCTCCTCTGTCCCCTGGGCCTGCCGCCGCCTGCGTTGCACACAGCAAGTCTCTCAGAGTGTGTGTGTGTACGACAGACAGCCAGAGCCAGCGCACGAAAACCTGAATTTCAAGCGTGCGTTGAGGCGAGGCGAGGTTAGCTCTCGCACTCGCTCTTTCTCCAGAGTAGACGTGCGTGTATGAGAGTAGCGAGCGGCTAGACGAGAGAGAGAGAGGCTGGGTCTCTCCCGAAAGAGAGAAAGAGGGCCGAAACTTCAGTCCTGAAAACTGCCCGGACCTTTTTTTTTTCTCGATGCAGGCCGAGTGTATGTATGTGTGGCTGAGGCGATCGTTGAGAGTCTAGGTCGAGATGATCGTAGATAGCATGTAAACTAGTATATATTTTTTGTCCCCTTTTCTTCATCAAGTTCAATAAATTTACGATCGCGAGATTGCAGCTTAAAAATACCATAAATCTCCATTACATAATAACATTAATAAACACAGAGGCGCTTCTATCAAACGCTCAACATTCGACGCAATCTAAAACTGTCATCTCCACAGCGTCGAAAGAGACTCCAACTTTTTCGCAACGTGCACTCGATACCTTTTTATCAAACTCTCTCTCTCTCGCGCGCAGGATAAAATGAAGCCGTTGTTTATTCTAGCCGATATGCGGCTGCGGTGTCTCGGCCCGGTCTCCCCTTTCGCGCACTCCAGCATACATATATACGTATATACGCGCGCGAGAGAAACGGAGAAGATAGATGCCTTATTTTGCCAAGGGCTCCGATACGGACTCTGCCGGCGTCGTGCGTGTGGGGGCTATATACCCCGCGCGCCTCGCCTCGCTCTCTCGCTCGTATATATGCACAGCTTGTGTGTGATATGTAGGATGTGTAATAACAGAGAGAGAGGAGAGGGCAGCCAGTGGCGCAATTTCGTGTGCGTAACAAATATAAGCTGCTCTCTCTCGTATGTGTGTATCGATGGCGCGTTACTGTTTACCGTCAGCGTTTTGCTCTTTCTGTTTGGAGAGACGGAGATTAAAAGAGTTCTTTTTTGCCCGAGTCTGTGTGTGTGTTGGGCAGCTCTGCTCCGCGTGCTTGCGGCATGTGCAGATGTCAGAGCATGTGCTTTACATTAGTCAGGCAAATTTCTACTGGGGTAATTATTATTCGTTACTTTCGGGGAATTGCTGGGAGGGAGGCGGATTGTTACAATCAAGCGATACATTCAGTTATTTATTTCAATGTTTGAAATATTCGGTTTAAGATAATATGCACTTGATACCTGATTAGATATTGGCATTGTGCATCGCTGGGAGTAAAAATGTACATTTCGGAGCACTCCAAAAAATCTCGATCGATTATTCCTTTAGCCTTCTTTATCAACCGTCATTCTCAAGATTAAACTGTACTAAATCTCTAACAATAGTTCGACAGCAAATACCGCAGAACTCATCCTTGAGCCTCTATAAAACGCAATCTTCTAACTCTCGGCGCAGAAATAAAGCGAAGCGCCAAATCATCCCGAGGCTCGCCGGCGGCTTAGCCGATTCGAAAAAAGCATTTAAATCAAACGCCATGACGTCGGCGCTCTATAGAGTGAAGAAAAAAAGATGCGCGCGTTATGCGCGAAGGAAGATCGAGAGGCTCGCGCGCTACACAGCTCGGAGCGCCGCGTTGCCAAATCACAGAGAGAGAGTCCCGGCCATATACACACAGCAAGCGAGAGAGGCCGGCGTCCCTCGTGTGTCGGCGTTGCCAAATTTGAAAATTAGTCCTCCTCTCCTCTCTCTCTCTCTATCCCTGCGTTCGCTCGTCCGACGTCTCGTCTTTTCTTCTGGCGATTCCGGATGCGCCTTTCTCTCTCTCTCTTGCACGCAGGGCTTCCCTGGAAGGCTGGCGGCAGCTTTCGTGGAAGGCGCGGCATTAAAAGAGAGGAGAGCCGACGCCGAGGAAGAAAGCCGATCGCTCTTTCTCGTCGCCGACGAAAAAGAGAGGAGCGATACGCCGCCGCTTCTTCTTCTACTTCGTGTCTTCGTCGTCCTCTCTGCTTCTCTCCTCCTTCTCCGTGTCCGGCTGGAATTTGGAATTCGTCGGCCTCTCTCCCTCTCGCTCGCTCTCTCTGTGTATACGTATATATATATACAAGCGATAGCTGCGGGCCATGCGAGATCGTGGGAGGAGCCGCGCTCGCTTCCCAAACTCATCCTCGCTTTCCGCGTGTCGTCTATCATGCTGCACAGTGTAAAATCGACGCCAGGAAGTCCTTCAGTCTCTCAGCTCTCTCTCTCTCTCTCTCTCTCTCTGGCTCCAGGCTTCTTTTTTCTCGGGCGCTTGACGCCTTCTTCTTTTTCTCGCCGCGCCCGCCACCTTGCGATGGATCTGGAGCGCTTTCTGGAATTTCGGACGATTATCGTGCGGCGCGTCTCCTTTTCTTTAAAAGCCACCGAGCTTTTTCTCCGGAATATGTAGAGAGAGGAGGGCGACAATGTCGGCAGAGCTGGCTTTTTAATTTATGTGACACACAATGCACGCTCTTTCTCGTATACACATGCACGGAACGGATGGGCGCGAGGTGCAGCGCAAGTATATAACGTGAGCTGCTCTAGGGCTTTGGGGCACAGCGTGGGATGCTTTTCGGGTTCGAGGAATTTCGGGGGCTTTTCAAGGCGTTTTCTCTGGGAGTTTTTTGGGAATCGGTGTATTTTACGGACGTCTAAGCAAACAGGCAAGTGTTTCCTTTTCACGTGCGGACGCACAGTAGGCCGTTCTATACAATTTTAAATCTTAAACGTTCTCGCAAAATGAGGGAAAGACTTTTCAAAAATTAAAATAGGCGAGCTCGGCCATTAACGGACAAAGCAACTTAAAAAGCCCGCGTTTCGCAAACAACAACAGAGCCGCGTGCGGCCGAGCCATCCAATCACTATAAAAATTTAAATCGCTATCGCGCCAAGGAGTAGCCGACTACCTCTCCTCCTCCATATACGACTGCTTCCCTTCGCCTCTCGGCCTCGGGGCTCTCTCTCTCTGGCCGAGCAAAAAGGAAGCAGCAGCAGCAGCAGCCCTCGAAGGGCCAAAATAGCCGGGCACTTAGGGCCCCCGGAGCCTGTCTATCTCCGGCTCTCCAAAAACTATACGGCGGGGGCGCGATGTATATCCCCCGTGAAATTAACGAGTGCGTATACATCGTTCCCTCTTGGTATATATTTTCGCGCAGCCTGTACATTTGCGTGCCGCTCTCTCGCTCGCTTGCGCGCAGGTGAGCGTGTGTGCCGGGCCGCGCAGAGAGCGTTTATTGGGCCGGCTGATTATTGGGTCTGGTTTCCTTTCCTCCGTCGTCTTCTCTTCTTCTCCTTCTTCTCCGGCAGCAGCCGCTCCGGGCCACCTGTCTCTCTCTCCTCTCTTTCTCTCTGCACCGCCGCCGCCGCTGCCACTCGCTCTCTCTCTCTCTGCCTTTTCGCTCGATCGAACGGGGTTAATCGCGTGTATGGTCTTTGTCCTTTTTTCGGCTTCTTCTGCTGCTGCCGCTGCTGCTTCGCCCGGCTGCTACCTCTCTAGCTGTCGCTTTGGAATGAAAAAACGGCCGGGGATGGGAGAGAGGCGAGGAGCGAAGGGAATATTTTTTAGATGCCAACGCGGAGAGCCTCGGCTCTTCGAGGAGATGGGGTATTTGAATTTTTGGTAAATTAATGTCTAGTAATTGGGGGCCGAGGGATCGCTGCTCTGCTAAAATAAACGTTTTGGAAAATATATAGGATGCTGGTAAATGGTTCCTGGTAATTTCTTGATTAGATATGAATAACGTTTTATTAGAAAGATGCGCTAGAATGTTACAAAGAAAAACTTGCTGCGATGGTAAAAAAAAGTTTGATGATGCAAACGGTTAATATTGTTGCTAGAACGGAATGGACTCATCTAAGTCTAGACAGTTATATAATTCATTCTCTCAGTATCTTTTTTTACAATATTTTGCTATTGATTATAAACAACTTGTTCAAATGTGGACTTTAAGTCTCTTGAAAAAAAAAGAAGAAGAATAAACAAGAGCTTATTCCAAAAAACACGAAAAGCCGAGCGTAAACGTAAATAATCCAATTTGACTTTTTTGCGGTAAAATAAAGTTTTTATTTCAGTGTTGAGCGCTGTACGAAATGTAATTAAGTTGTAAAAAAGTTAGTTTTTAAAAAATATCACTGAAAAATTATTTTCTTTTCCATTTCGACAATAAAATGTGTAATAATAAACAATCAGCTTTGACATATTCAACTAACTATTAGATCTGCATAGTAATCAAATGTATAGTATGTTCTAATTTAAGGAAAGTTTTTGTCTTTTATTCATGATAATTAAATAACTATACTCTATCAGCTAAATAACTAAATAAAATACATGTGACAAACATATTTTATTATCATTGTAAAACTTCCGTTCTCCTCTAGATTTTTTCCAAACGAGTCACCGGAAAAGGACATTTACAGTATCAAGCCTTAGAAATGCGGGGACGTTCTAATGTAAATTGACGCAATAAACTCCCCTTCTCTACAATAATCTAATATCCTCAGCAACAATTCAATTAATTGTTTCACTAAAACCAAACCACATAGACCCCCAGAAGCCCACGGATTTTTCGTCATTGTCACTTCTCTTCAACGTAAAATCTTTCTTCCTAGCACACGCTAATCTAAAATACAAAGATCAAATATACCAAGCGCGTAAGAAATTCAAGTGTCATCTTAATAATACGTGCGACCAGTTTGAAACTATAGTATAAAAAAGACAAGAAAGTTAAAATAAAAGTAAACATTACTTTGAGTGCAGAATGTTTTTTATTTAAGTAAACTAGTGCATTAGCCATAGAAAAATAGAAAATATATACGGTTGTAAAGCCTGGAAAAAACAACAAAATAAATCCAGTGACATTGCAATCCGTCAATTTATAAACATTAATTACACTATTAAAAAAAATAACATTATTTGTTTGAAATATTTAGAATCCGTGCCTTTAAAGTATGTGCCATAAATAATACTTTTTATTACTTACAGGAAGAAGCATTCCGTGTAGTAGGAAAGTTATATTTTAATCTATAAGCGTAAAAAAAACAAAATTTTATTAATAATGTAGTTAGAAAGTGAAGTCAAAGTCGATGCTTTACCAATTAACGAATTCGATAGATATTAAAATCTAATTGTGATAAATAAGTATCTGATAAATTTTTATACAAATTTAAAAATAAAGCTTGCACCACATATTTTTCAATCAAGATATACTTTTTTTTAAATTCCTTACAGCTTCAGTTTTATGAAATTAAAAGCTGTAATTGTGACGTAACATATTTGATGACTTAATGTTTAATAAAAGGCTCTGATCTATTTAAGTAATTTTAGAAACAATGTTAATCAAAGTAATGATGTGTTATTATTCTGGCGAGCTAAGGCGGTGATGTACGGAAAGAAAGCTTGAAATATGAAACGCCGATATTTTTGCATAAATCAAAAAAATTCAATTAACAAAATATAACAATAGAGCTAAATATTGAATTATTTAAAAGTTCAATTATGGTGATTATAAAGCGGGATAAACTTGAACATCTAAGACTTTTCCAAATTTAAACTACCAAATCATAAATTTCTTCAGAATCCCTTGAAATTTCTTTGTGTCAAATTTGAGAGTTCCAGATTTCCAACTTTCGTATATTTAAAGTCCTTGACTAACGAATATATTGAAGTTAGGATATTTCTAAATTTCTGTGTAGGGGTTGACGTTGTGTGGCTCAGCACTGCTTTCCATTCGAGCTCAAAGCTCTTCAAAACTTCAAGTCGATAAAAAATTGAGAATATCTCCGATTCTGCTGGTCGATTTTATTATTTCAAAAAATAATTTCGAGTTGCAGAAAAGAATTTTAACAATGGACTCATCTAAGTTTATCAATATTTTATCAAAAGTTTAATTCTAAGAAACGTTTTTACGAGATTTACCATATTTGTGGTTCATTAAACTTATATATTTCTTGTGAGATTTAAATTTACTATAACAGATTTTACTTTTACCTATTTTTAATTATAACTTACTACCCGTTGAATTAACTTTAAATTAAAGATGAATAAAAATTGAATCGAACAGGTTCGTCACCTTGGTGTCTTCTTTCAACTTTTGCTTTGTTTTCTTTCACCTTTACGGTGTTACTTTCTCGGATGTAATTCGATTTGTAACATCTATGAACACGTAGCCATTGAAATGATGCCATTTTAAAATGCTTTTTTTTCTCCTGTTAGCTTCGACTACAGTTTTTGATACATGAATTCTGATCATATAATTATCTTTCGGTAACAATACTTTTTTAAATAATAACCACAATGGAATTTTACTAATCTATACCCACTGTACTATAAAAAGTATTATAATTATAATATAAATTATTTCTATGGTTTATAGATGTATAGTTTATTAAATTAAAAGAATGATATTCGATAATTACTTGACCGAAAAATATCAATAAATTTACATAAAAATACCAGTTAGTCGAATATCGAAGCGAAATTACGGTATCGTCATGAAAGAACTTTTCAATCTTTTAATTGGCAGATTGCAGTGTTATTAGACTCGTTTTGAAGGCAATTTTATACTCTAATAACCCTTTATTTTACATAAATAAAAATCAATTTTTTCAATTTTCAACATTGTTAAAAAAATCATAAGGCCTTAACCTTGTTTACATTACCCGCAAGCTTCCACCCTCAAAACACCGCTAACATCAAATTTAAAAAATTTTCCTAATTCGATCGAGCCGCAGCAAGCCCCAAGCGGCGCGCTTACACGTGTAGCGCAACGAGATACCGCCGCGGAGAGCAAGTCGCTTGCGGTGCGTGTGCGCGCTCTCGCGCCTGGGGACGACGAGAGAGCATATACACGCGGGAGGAGAGATCTATCCGAAAGAAAGTGGGAAAACGAGCGCGCTCCGCTCCGCAAGGAAAGTCGGAGAAACGCCGCGTATATACATCCACGCACGCGCGACAGGTCCGCAACTTTTACCCGAACTTTTGTCCGACATATCCCGAGAGGTGCTGTGTCTGGCCGCGGCGAAGAAGTTGGTCCTCCGGATTTTTGTCCCAGCTATACGTGTCCCCCCGACTTCGATCGGCCGTTAAACCCGAGAACTCGCGTCCGTCTCGCTCTCTGGCACGCTGAAATTCGACGAGTCGCATGCGGGTGGGCTCTCCTCGATCTCTCTCCCTGTGCACATGCACACGCGAGTTCCATGGGAAAAAGGCAGTGCAGCGCACTGTGGGGGACGATACGAGGGGGAGCGCGCCTCGAGTGAAAAATCCATGTGAAGTGGCCGGGGCGCGCTGCTAGAGTTATAGTGCGTCGAGGGGGCCCTATACCAAGCCTGCCTAGATTGCGTATATAGACGGGGGTGGGAAGAAGCTCCCTGCAAGTCTCCCTCTCTGCAAGAGAGCTGCTACTCCCAGTGTGTGTGTGTGTGTGTATGTGAGCGTATGAAAAAGTGCCGTAACGAGGAAACGATTTTTAAATGCGAGAGAGGAGATGGGAAGACGAGCCTAAGGCTGAGACGACGCCGGTGGCTGGGCTCTCGAGTGATTGTTGCGAGTAGTCGAGCTTTTTCCGAGGAAAGAATTAAAATGCTGGCGCGTCAATTATTGCTCGGGGTGGTTTAGGGAAATGTTTTGAGAGATTTCGATATTTCATAATTGCATTTTGTTTATCTGTTTGGCTGCTTGGCTGGGAGAGCGCGCATTCTTCAATTACGTAATTCCGAGTAGTATATTCATAGGAGGAAAAATAACAGGTTGCGCTCGCATGTGATACACCTTTGCGCTATTATTACTTGGCTGGCGCGTACATTTACCTATAAGTTCATATCCGAGATATCCTTTTTTTCTCGGAAAGTGAGATAAAGGCAATATGAAGAGCTAAGAATATTGCAGGCGGCAGAGATAGGAGAAAAAGAATATAGTCGTAAACGACAGTCTAATGAAACTTTAGCAAGAAATTCTCTAGTTATTAAAAATGTTCTGGCGCTCGGTCTATGCACTATGTGCCGGAATACTAGTTTGTACGTAAAGGTATTTTCATAATTAAATTTTCTTTCAATTTTCTTTCAAATTAATGAAATACGCCTTTCGCAATTGCATCTCTCTCTCTTTTTCAAGAACACATTTACAAAAGGTACAAGTAATTGGAATATTTGTCTTGTACACAAAAATTCATCGAAAAACGAAATTAATAATATCGAGCCGAAATAATAATTAGACACCAACACCTCGGAATAATTAAAAAAACCGTCTCCACTCAAGCACATGTATAACGCTGTTTAATAAATTTGAAGAAAACCGAGTCACACGAATCCCGCAGCCCGGCGACAGAAAAACACATGACTAATGCGCGCGCGCGGGCACAGAAAATATTTGTCCGTACACATGCGGCATAGACGCGGAGGGAAAAGAGTCTCTCTCATGAACTAGTAGATGACGAGGCGAGGGTCGACAATGAAATTGTTATTAAACTAGTAAAATGCATGTGAAGCAGAACGAGGCTGCTCCGTACGAGAGAGCCGGCTCTCAATTGAGCCCCTCGGCTCTCCGTTTAATTTAAAAAAGTTCACCACACTCGCCTCTCTCTCTGGACGTTAATAATTTTGTGTGAGCCGTTCCTTAAGTGTCTCTGATATCCAGCAATTGGCTCGCGCGCGCAGCAGCTCAGCGTCTCCTCTCTCATTTCGAGACGATGATATATATTTGTGAATTCGCGCTCGAACAAACAATTCGCTCTCATTAGGCTCGCTCGGCCGGCTGGAGCTTCTTCATTCCTCGTGCCATTAGCATGATTTTTCTCGGCGAATCGAATTCCCCGCTGCGTATTATAGCAGCGGAACGGGACTTTTTTTAAAGTATACGCATGAATATGGAGATTTGGGAGGCGAATTTCGGCGGTATTAGCGATTAAACGGGAGGTTTCTCAAGACGAGGAAGACAGACATGTGGCCAGCTCGACGATTCCGAGCTCTGAAAGTGTATATATGTATAGAGGAGCGTGCATAAGCTTGGGCATAGCGACAGACACCAGCCGTACTCTCTCACACGGACGCGCTCGCTCAACGAGAATTTAATCCCCGTCTCGGATGATCCTCAGGTCCGTGCGGGGGGGAGATCGAGAGCGAAAGAGAGAAGAAGTGCCAGAGCGAGCGCACACACACTTACATACAGAGAGAAGCATATAAACTCGCTGGCGGGATGTAGTCGCGCGGCCGGCGGTGTATAACGGGGCGCGAGACAGTCGATCAAAAAGAGATAAAAATACATGAGATACGAAAGAGAGAAAATAATGAGAGCACCTCGCTCTCTCTCTCTCTCTCTCTCTCGACGTATAAAGACAAAGTAGGTAAAACGGGAGGAAGAGCGAGGCTAGCGGCAGAGAGAGGAAGCCGGTGCGTGTGTGTGTGTGCAGACTCTCCTCGAAAGAGCGATCGGGGCGAGGGAGAGAGAGAGAGCGTGAGAGCGAGACGCCTATATATATATGTATATATACGGAGGAGGAAGTCGTCGTCGGTCCGGGGGACGACGCGAAGCTCTCCCCGTGGCGAGAGAGAGAGAGAGAGAAGGAAGGAGACCTTCGCTCTCTCTCCGTCTAGCACCCTAGGTTAGGTGGCATTGTAATCGATTGCTGATGCGGGGGTTCTCCCTCGCTCTCGCTCGCGCACCAGAGCGAGAGAGAGAGAGAGAGAGCGCCGTTACTCATTGTCTGGCACCCCCTCGGACCCCCTATATATATATATATATACGTGCCGCCGCCGTCGAGCATAGCTATGTACGTGCCGGGGGAAGGCGAGAGAGCCCGTGTATATAGATATACACGTGCGCGCGGCTGGTCTATTGCACTATACGCGAGCGGCATGGAGAGCGAGGGAGAGAGAGAGAAAAGAGAGACTCGTTAGGCTGCACTGCACGCACTTTGCGCGAGAGCGGGACACGCATACACACACACACACGCATGCAGCCGCCTACTGAAAATGGCAGGTGACGCTTTACGACTAGTCCCTCTCTCGCGCGATGTTATTCAGCCCGAGTCTCTCTCTCTTTCTGCCGTACGCGTGTGTATACGTACGCTCAGACGTCCGTTCGTCTGTCTGTCTGTCTGCTCGCCTCTCCTTTTCCCTATCTGCCTCTGCCTGTCTGACTCCGATGGCTCTAAGCTACCGCTTCTCTACTCGTCCTGCTCGATAAGCCATCGAAATTTTGCCTATATATAAACTTGCCAATCGCGCCGCTGTGCAATCATATATAGCAGTGGACGCTTAATGATTTATATCGTAGGAGGTCGCGAATGTAGGTGCGCGCAAGATGCACATGTGTTGTTTGTGCAATCGAGAAAAAAAAGCGGGACTGGTTCTCTGGAGTTTGACGCGCGCCTGAGTAATCGTATGCACGCGCCGGGAGAGATCCGTTTAAAGCCCGCGAGGCTTGATTCTCTCTCGCGCGCTAAAAATTTCTAGTGTATTTCTGCTTTTACGACATCCAGACTAGCCGTTTCAGAAGCTAATTAAGAATTCCCTTTGAGAGCCTTTCCTCGCGGGGCCCTCCCCGGCGACACTAATTTTACGACGAGGCATATCCGAAAAATCCATCGTAAAAAGTCAAACAAATTCGTAATAAAACAATTTCTCCGGCGAATTTCATATTCGACTATAAAACTCTAGCTCCGCGTCCAGCTACAAGCAATTGCTCCCTACGCTAAGGCCAATGAATCATTTCTCTCCCTCTATATACGTATATACGGCAAGGTAAAATTACCTTCTTACTGCCGCTACGGCCGGCCCGCGCTGCCGCGTAAAAATGTAAAATTTTCGGCGCGCAGAGCCGTACATAATTTACGGGAATAAGCCGTCGGGCTCAAAGGCAAGCGCTCCCAGGTATATATACACACTCGCGCACACGTATATACGCGGAGAGCCGGAGAGAAAAGTCCGGCGCTGCGCGTGAAAGGAAGAATTAGGAGAGGCGATCCCTCGCGAAGTAGAGAGAAGGGGGAGGGCGAGAGAGCCAGTCCTTTTCTTTACCTCGATCCTTCTTTCTTCTCGGCTCTCTCTCTCTCTCTCTCTCTGGGAGAGTATAGCGAGCTCTGCACGTAAAACTTGCAGAGGGCCGCTGGCTCGTTATTTTTCCAGAGCTCTCCGCGGCACTGCGTTTTCTCAAGCTCGAGGCTCTCTCTGTGTATGTATCTTTCTGGCTGTGTGTGTGTGTGTGTGTGTTTACACCTACACCTGCGAATTGGAACATTGGCGATGGGTGTTGGTTCTTCGAGTTTTTTCTGGGAGTAGCTCTGAGGGTAATGAATTATATTAAAAATATATGTTTGCCCTGCGCGTGCGGGGCTCGATCGATCTGTCTTTATAAAAAAGTTGGCTAGTTTTTGTTTTATTAGTTGTTTTTTATTTGGACTTTCAGCGTTGTTTATGTTGCAAAAAAAATGTATTTTTTTTTCTTCGGCCTACGAAATTGAGGAAAAAAATGCAGGCTTTTAAAAACGTATTTTTTTTTCATACAAATATAGAACATATATCTGCAGCAGATAAATGATAACAACTTTTATCAAGAAAAACACGCGGCGATAGCGCCGAATGAAATAATAAATTTCACCTAAAAATAAAACGCTTCTGCATTTTATTATTTGATTGCTGAATAATTGTATTAATCAAAATTAAGTGGCGCCGTTGAAAAACTAATTATTAAATTCCCTCTTTTCGCCGGCTAATAACAGCTGATCAAAAGTAAAACAAGATTAGCTTAATCACTCTAGAAGCCCCAGCGCTCCTGATAAACTAATAAAATATTGATTCTCCATTCGATATTTACTCCCGTATTCTACCGTCTGATATATTTTTAAATCCCAAAGTGACTCGCGCGCGTAACAACCCAGCCCGTCGAAAATAAACAACCTCCCCTTAAAACTCCCACTGAAAAAATCACCGAAAATTCCACAATTAATAAAACACACCTCTCACAATTAAATACCCCAGCAAACAAATCTCCAAACTCTCCGCAAAACCTCAGCGAAACTTGCGCCAGAGCGCACAAAGCCGCGAAACTCGCTTAGGCCGAAAATCCGCCGAGCGGAGTTACATCCTCCTGCGCGTTTAAAAACTCTTCTCGCTCTCTCTCTCTCGTCATTTGGTCGTGCAACCGTCGACAATGAGCGCAAACTAAAGCGTGTTGCGCGGGAGTAAATTCGTCGCGTCCGCCGCGCAGCTCTCTTACTTAACGCTGCCGGCGACAATAGCCGGCCTCGCTCTCTCTCTCTCTCTCTCGCGGATTATAACGCAAGAGCAGCGCGAAAACCGGGAAACCGTCCTCCTCGTCGTCGGGGACTATACGTGTATAATTACAAGTGCGAATAACATGGTCAACGTCCTCGTTTCAGGCTGCGCGCTTCCGGCTCGCCACGGCGCAGGCGCTGCGCCTCGCTGAACTAAAGAGAGCGAGAGAGAGAGAGAGCTTAGCCGATTGTTAATCGCGCTCTCTCTCTCTCTCGAGTTTTAAGCCTGGCCTACAATCGTACGCACGCATATATACACACGCGCGCGCGCGGCGAACTTTGCACCCAGAGCTCTTTTATTTCCCGCGATTCCGAGTTGCGAGAGGCTCATGCTAATGCGACTGTTGCAACGCCGGGGACTGCCGAGTGGGGGGCGTAATGAGGGTAAAAAATCGATTAAATATTAAAGATTTAAGCGGAGCCGCTCGCGCTCTGACTAGGATCTATATGGAGCGGATTCGCGTGCTATTTTTCAGCCTGCGTCCGCGCTGTCGTGCTACTGTTTCTGCAGCAGGCCCGGTTCTAGCTCGCGGGATATCTCCGCGGGCGGCGGATATATACAAAGTTGCCGCTAGCGCGACGTTGTGTGTACTGTGCATAAAGAAAAATTTATCGCCTGAATAACTAATCGCGCTCTCGAGCGCAGCGCGAGAATTTGAATTTTGATGAAGCTGCGCAGGCGCTGCGCAGTTTCCTCGCTGATATTGCGAAATATAAATTTATAAAAGTCATCATTATAAATTTCGCATGGATATGCGGGATTCGTAATGTCGACTTTTTGCGCGCGAGCCGCCGGCGTTATTCGGTAAATTTATACGAAAATTACAATCGTCGGAAAAGTTTCCAGGCTTTTTTCTTCTGGAAAACGGAGAAAAAATGATTATCATCTGGAGGAGCGTTGGCAAACGACGGAGATTAATTTATACGTTCGCATAATACGCGGAGCTAAAGAATTATTATCGTCGCAAGTGGCGACCACATGTTTATCGCGCGATTATAGGTTGGCCGCACATTGATACACGCTCTCCCGCGCGCACGCGGATATATACGCAAAAAACTCGTTAATTTTCCTGCCTCGCCGAGCTCCCCGACGTAGCCCATCTTACAACTCGAAAGTATATCTAAAATAAAAGCTAAAGATAATCGATCCGACGCGCAGTCCTCTAATCAAATTTTCCAGCCCAATCAAGACTGTCATTCAGCGCTCTTTTCGAGTCTAATAAAATTCCCAGCTCCCTCCTCCATCCGCTTTAAAAATAAAGCGACGTCGAGCCCCGCGCGACTAGCGCACACATGCATATAGAGGAAGGGCCGCGCGACGAGACACGGGAGAGGGCAAAAAAGCGGGAGAGAAAAAAAGCCAGTCGAAGCTAAGAAATAATGCAGCGAGTATCGGGGGCGCAGCTCGTTAATTTCGCTATAATATGCAAATATAGCTCTCGGTGCTTGCTGTGCACACGCGCTCGCCCCGCCAGAGTAGAGAGAGAGAGAGAGAGGGACTCGCGGTGGCGGCGCGGGCTGGCGGGCAAGGCGAAACTTTCCGAAAATCAATACGAGCATGGAAACGCGCGTAAATGAAGCAAGCGGCAACGGACCGTGGCTGTGCGCGCCGTGCAAGTCCTACTTTTCGATATTCCTCCTCCGGCTAGTCTAGGCGAGGAGTTAGTTCGACGCTTCGTTAAATTTTAAAGCCCCAGACTGGCGCGACGCTGAAAAAATAAGGGACGCCGCCGCCGCAGCCGGCTAGCCGAGCAATAAAAACAATCAGCCCTGGCTGTCTGACAGAAATTCGCTTTTAATTGATGGCCGCGCCGCAAGCCCGCGCGCGAAATAATACATTGGGACGCCCGCGACGGTTATAATAGAAAGCCTGAGAGATGCCTTTTCCAAAATTAATCGCCGATGCGCGCCGAGCGAGTTATACAAGCGCTCGCTGCGCTGGCTCGCTGGGGATAGGAAGTTTGCTGATAGTAGTGTGGATGTGGTTGGGAGTTGGAATTTTAGTTTCGGAGAATGGCAATTTTTTATTAGGGTTTTTGCTGATTGTCGAGGTTTGGAGAGTGAGATATTCATGATCGGATTTGATTGCTGGGGTGGTGAATGTTAGAGTTTTTATTTTACAGTATTTTTTTGATGATAGATTATGAAATTGTAATAGGGTAATGACTGAAATGGATGAGTGACTGAAAATAGTATTAGATTTCTATATATTTTCTCCATTAGCGAATCCAACTAAATGTGTAAAAACATTTACATTTTCACCATACCAATAAGCTTTTATGAAAATCTTGTATTTAATTAAGAAAATTTTAATAATACTACATTTAACAAACTATGTACAATTGTTTAGAAAAATTGCTGAAATGCCGAGTGAAATTTTATGAAAAATTTGAAATGGCAACAAAAATATTTTTCCCGGTATATTGAATAATAGCAAGCCATACTTAAAATACTACTCAAAATATTTTTCTAGTATCAAGTTTTTTAATATAAAGTATGATTTTCAATTTTACTTACTAATGGTTTTGTACAAAAGCGTTATCTGAAATAAACTAAAAATCGCAATTTTCGTAATTAAACTATATTTAATGTCTATAATATTCATAATAGTAAAAATCATTGACGCAATTATTAAAAAAATTACAAGCATAAATTTTCTCAAAATTTCTTTAAACAAACAACAATAATAATGAAAACTAACGATTCCGAAATTCATTTCTTTTGCAGCTAATGCACCACCGGCCCGGCCAGCCCTACGGAGAAGCGAGCGCAGCGAGCTCGGCAAGTCGCTCGCGCGAGCCCGGCCCGAGACAGCCGCCTTGGCGACGGCATCGGTGCATCTGGTAGCAGAACCGGCCCCACAGCCGTGCAGCAGCAGCGACAACAGCCGCGCACGACAACAACCGCCGTTGGACCATCGACACAGAGAGCGGAAATTCCGCGTCCGCGCCCCATGAATAAATTCAAGACTCGCGCTCTCGCGCGCACTTCCACCTGTTTCTCGCTCTGTCGCCGACGGCGGCGGCTGCCGCCACTATGTATAATACATGCCTAAGCCTCTCCCCCCCCCCCTTACCCCTTCTGGCGTTCGTTTTATCAACTTCTATCCCTTTATACATACGTATATATATAGGACGCGCTCGTGTCTCGGGCCCCCCGCGCCTGACGTCATATATAGGTATACATATATATATATATATAAGCGAGCGCGCGCAGAGTACATCGAAAAATAAAGGAGAGGTAGGCGCGCGAGCGATCGACAAATTATTATATACGACTGCCGCCGCCGCGACGTTCTCCTGCTCTATAGGAGAGCTGCAGTGTATACGGAAGGCCGGCTCACGATTGTGCGCTACGAGAGAGGGACTTGTCTCTTTTTTTGCCGGAGGAGTCTGCGTCTACGGCTTATTTTTCCGAAGCTCGCTGGGGATCGCATATCGTTTAGACGCCCGTACAACGTCCTAGATTCTTTCGTATTTTTTATTTTTGCTAATTTTTCTTACATGCGAACTTGAGTGCGCGCGCGAGCACTGACAATTCGGAGATATGTTCCTCGTGTATACGCGAATGCGTCGTTTAAGGGCTCAACCACTCTGCGATCATTGATTTTTTTATACATGTACATGCGTAGATTTAGCCGTCGGGTTCGTCGTTGAGATTTTTTTTCTTTCCAATGTGATGCTAGAGAGCGAGCCTATTGTTTTTCATTATTATCATCGTCCGCCGCGCGGCGTGCTTTGTTATGAGCGAGTCGCCGCCGGTGGCTGCGCTGCAACGATATATAAATGACGGAGAGGAGAGAAGAAAAAAGTGCGTTACGCGCCGGCGTAACAAGGCAATTACCCCGCGCCAAGAGAGGCGAAGATGAGAGGAAAAAGACGCATCGCCGCGCTCTCTGCACGCCAACGAATTACGTAGCATGTATACAGACACACGGCTCTCGCCGCGAGACAGAGAGAGACTCGCTAATTTTCGTATACGGAATAATGAAAAGACGAGAACGAACGATAAATATTTGAAGGAAATTTACAGACCGGCACGCTTGGAAAACGATACTTTTTCCATGCTTCTTTTTTACGATCAATTTTACTTTCTCGATTCTCTGTTCTTTATACAAAATCGAACGTTGCGAGAAACGTTCACTCTTTTTTACATGTATACATTACACTGCGGTCGATCGCGCATCCGGCGCTCAATACCGAGCTCATCGACTTGATTTTTAATTAGCGAATTTTAGGATATAAGTTACGTAGCAAGGTAAACCGGTGCCCTGCGCTCGAGGCACCGCTAGACACATCAAAGAAAAGCGAGCAGGAAACGAGCCGTACTCGAGTCATCGTCGCGCGTGCACGCGAGAAAATCGCCCCTGCGATCAGCTCGTCGAGCAGCTGGCCGTTCGCATATACGCCAAAGTCCGGCGCGATCGTCCGAAATTTACTTGCGCGCGTAATTGCCGCTTAAACGGAGGGCGAAACGCGCGAGCGTAAAGAGAAGAGAAACGAGGCTGGCCTAGCAGTTGTCGTCTGCGCTCTCATTTTTTTTTTTCCTTTTTATTTCCTCCTCGGTAAACGAACGGCCAGCTCGAGCGAGCGAGTCACGCGCGTGCACGCGTATATAGTTAGGCGACAATTTTTCCCGTTGTTCGTTGTTACGCCGCTACCTTCGTTGAGAGAGGTGTTCCCTATTTTTCCTCTCTGTCGCGTGCTCTTTTTTTCACGCGCTCTTCCTTTTTTTTTTCAATATTTTTCGCCTCCTCGCGCGTGCACGCATATTAAGCTCGCCAAATTCGCCGGATCGATCGTGCGTGCCGCGCGCGCGATTCCTTTCTCTTTCGCTCGTTTTTTCCCCTCCCTTTTTTACTCTCTTTCCCGCGTTCTCCGCGCGCGCGCGCAGCCCGTTATTTTTTGTCTCCGCGCGCTCGTCTCTCCCTTTCGCTCTAGCCGGCGATCCTGTTGTTACCTGCGTTAGTCACCTGCGATTGTAGTTATTTTCCTATCATTGCGTTAGTTACGATTAGTTGCGCCGATTTCTATCCCTTCTTTCGTATATATTCACGCTGGCTAGATGTATACGCTCGCGGCTTTTCTCGTTTCTCGCTAGAGAGAGAGAGAGAGAGCTCATCGACGTCCGTGAAAGACTGCTAAAGGGTTAAGTGTTGCTGCGCGCTCGAGTACGCGTGCTCGTCGATTTTTTTTTCTCCTCGCTCTCTGCCAGCCCTTTCACGAGCCTAGGAGAGAAACCGCGCCGCAGAATGTTTTCGTTCGGGGAAAAATATTTTCTGTAGAGTCGTAAGTGTTTTCAAGAGCGGGGAATATACGTATACGGGCAAAATGCCGGCTTGGCTCTGCCCGAACGTTTCCACTTTGTTAGGCATTGAATTTCCTTTGAGCGATGCCTTTTTACGCAAACTAAGTAATTGTATGCTCGCCGCGGGGAAAAGAGGTGGCGCGTTTAGTGATAATTGAAAGATAGATTGTTTAGGGCATTTTTTTCGTTAACTCATTATTTAGATTAATTGGAAGTTTTTCTGGTGTATGCCGGAAATGTTGTTCGATTGTTTTAGGTAAATTTAGTTAATTGACATTTTGGTGCTTACTTTCTGTGAAATTCGAATTGAAGTTTATGTTATCAAATTTATTGTTGACTGTATACTTTAACTTAGAAGATTTGTTTCATTCGCGTTTTGTATTGATGAAAGTAGTAAAACCAATCGAAATCTAGATTACAACATTTTTCAGCCGTTCAGAGACTCTAAAAAACGTTGTATCCAAGATCTCATTTTCAACGCAATTCGCCAAACAACGACGCTCTAAGTAACACTTGGAGCTTACTTTTCATCAATAGAAAACGCACATAATTTCGAGCTTTCAACGGCTAATGAAAGGGTGGCAGTCGAGTATAGAAAATTTAGCAAAACACCGAGGCTCGCGTCGATCCGCAAAAGCCAGACACACACACACACACAGGCACATACGTAAGAATAAAGCAGGCTGCTTTATTTTTAGCGTTTTTCTTCCCTCCTCGTTTCTACCTCAGCTTGCGCGAGAGCGCGCGCTTTTAAATTGTCGAGTGTACTCTTAACGCGAGTCCGCGAGGCGCAGTTTTTTTTATGCAGAACCGTATACGTATTCGCGAAGGAAAAACATCGAGTTCCGTTAACGACTTTTTCTTGGGGGGGAGAAAAATAGCGCGCGGAGGAAGGAAGGAAAGAACGAAGGAAAAACGAAAGAGCCAGAGAGAAAGGAAAACAAAGAAGGAAGAGCCGGAGAGAGCAGCGGGAGGGTGGGAAAAGCAGCAGCGGAGAGCACAGAGAGAAGGAAGCAGCTCGCCGTGCGCGCGCGCGCGCGAACCCTTTACCACCGCGCGCGCGCCCGTATTTTCCTTTTCCCTCTTTTTTTTCCCTATCTCGGTACTCTCTGCTCTCCTTTCTTTCTTTTTTTTTTACTCCCCCTTTATTTCGTCTATATATCGAGGATCGCATGAGCGAGCGGGCAGCGCGCGGCTCTCTGCCTCTCCTGGATTCTTTTCCTCGGGATTTTTTCCTCGTGCTCACACACACACACACACGCATACAGTCGAAGAAGGAATAATTGCTCCCTCTGCGCGCGAGCTTCCGGTTCCAGCGAGCAACAATGCCGGAATGAAATGTGTAAGGAGAGGAAGGCAGCAGCAGCAGCAGCAGCCAGCCGCTGGTGAAGAGGGCAAAAAAAGCGCAAAGGCACAGGAAGGAAAAGAGAACACACATAAGACTCGGCACACACGCTGCTCTCTGCCTCACTCTCTATATGTGTATCGACCGAAAAACCTCAGGGCTGTAGAGCGGCCCGCGCGTATACAGCCGCCTAGCGCAAATTTACACGCGAAAGAGCGAAAGAGACGGATGCAAAATGCACGCACCAGAGAAATAGGCCACACGCTGCGAGGCTGTGCGCGCGAGGCCTCCGTGCGGATATGTGCGAGTGTGTGTCTGTATGTGGAAAATCCGCGCGATTGTGAAAAAAAAAGCGGAGAGCTATTTTCATTTTTTTGTATACACCAGAGGACTCGCTTCTGCGCGACAAGACAAGTCCATTAATTTTTATACGAAATTTTGCAAGTGCGCTTTTTTAATCGATCAAATTTAGCGAAAGAGAAACTTTTTCCTCTTTTTTTTCTTTGTCACGTATGGACTTTTCTCGTTTAACAAGCTAGTCCTTTGCGTACGCCTATAAGCACGGTCTATACGAGAAAAGCGTGCGGCTGTTCATCGCTGTTACTGGACACTTTTCCAAGCGCGTAACGAGGCCGCGTTACTCGACGTTGTCCCTTCGAAGATGTAAGTCCATCCGAGACGAGAGTGGACGCAGTCGACGAGCTTTTTCGATAAACATAAACTAGTGCGCGTCGGTTCGAGTCGATTTTCAAGCGAGAGCTACGCACGAGAATCCAAAGCTCAATCCGTTACAATAAATAACGTCGCATTACGTAACGCTCGGACGATAAGATTCACTTCGGAGCTGTACTTTACCCGATCCGGGGCCGCTATGCATAAAAACAATAGCCCGCTCTATAGTTTTTATTTCCGAAAAAAATTCCTTTATCTCGGCGACAAAAAGGGCCATTCATCTCGCGATAAGATAGCATTGCGTATCTCTCTCTCTGTTCGGCCGCGCGCGCGAACCGAGAGCCGCGTGCTCGAAATACAAAAAGCCATGGTATAATGTAACCCTCGTCTCGAATGGACAGAGAGCCAAATGCACTTGTACGATAGAATTTAAGAGCCGGAGAGGCGGCAACAAGACACAAAGAAATCTCAAAGAAACAACGACACTTGCATTTAGTTGCGCCTAGTTTTGCCGCGTAGAAATGTACAGATATATCCCGGCGGGAGCGACACACGAGATTATAAGCGCAAGCGAATATAGCGAGAGCGAGAAAATAAAAGATTAAGAAAAAAAAAGAAAAAAATAAGCAGAAGAAAGCAAAAAAGCTGCACGCGCTCGGAGTGCCCCTTCGGCCTACGGGCCTGATCTCCGCTGCCGAGCGCGTATCCATACACGTATACCTATATATATACATATATACATACAGCGAGCGAGCGAGCGCAAGTGAGTGTAGTGGGTTCGTTTGTGTGTTTCGTCGGGAGAGCGAGAGAGAGAGAGAGCCCGCGCGTGAGAGAGGCACATATACGCAGAGCGCTACGACGGCGTCGGCGGCGGCAACGCATTTATGTAACTGACAATGAGATAATGTTACGATGCGCGATCGATGCGGAATGCCGAATCGAGTTCTCGCTCTTCAAACTACGTCGAGAGAAGCGCTCTACTCCTCCCCCCCTCTCTCTCTCTCTCTCTCTCGTCTGTACCTCGGATCTCGAATGTTTGCCAGGCAAGACGCGGTATATATAGGAGAGTTTGTGTGCTTGTGTGGGCAAGAGTCAAATTTACATGTGCGTAAATGTGTGTGTGTGTGGGTGTATTGGAGAGAAGCCGGAGCGCATTCGCGAGAGTGTAAATAGCGAGAGGCAACGTGCAAGCAAGCGAGCGAGCGGGATAGCTAAGTAGAGGAGGAGGAGGAGGAGGAGGAAAAAATGCTGTATATGTAATGCGAGCAACGAACGATATGATGCGGCCGCATGTGCGCGAGAAAGTTGGCATTACGCGTATACCTACCACGTACGGTACCGACCCTTCCCCCCTCACCTTGATATGATGATTATACATATTATTATATAGAGCGAATTTCAGCCGGCCGCGGATCGATCCGCGATATACAGTTAATTCTTTTTTCTTTGTAATTCCTATTTTTTTTTTAATTTTGATTTCTTTTCTCTCTCGTCGCGTAATATTGTAATTTGCATTGTAAATAAACGAGCACTATTCACACCGAGACACACACAGAACTGCGAAATACGACAATGTGTACATGTAAATATAAAAAAAAGAAAACATGAAAAATGTTTGTTAAATATAGAATATGTTACGTTTTCTAAGAAACTTGATGTTTTATTATTGTCTTATCCTCTCCCCGTCCTAACTTATACCTTCTTTCACATAGTTGTATATTAGACTGAAAATATGCATTACGATTCAATACCTTAAATAATTTTACTTGCAATAATATACTATATAATTTAGTTGTACAGAAATCAAAACAGAATTAAATTTTCTTTTGTAATTTAAACTTGTTTTTAGTATAGATTAAAGTTTTATGAAAAATTATACGACTGTTGGGAAGATCCAGCATTAGAAGGCCTAAAAATCTTTTTTCATTAATTTTTTTGAAATAGAAAAAGAAACAGTTCACTCAATTATTTGAGACGTTTCAATCGTATTTGAACACAACGAAATATTTTTTTAACATTAAACTGTAAATTACACTAGTTAATTTAAATGTTCACTCAAAGAGCACCTCCATTTGAAGTCTTCAATCAACAAGAAAGCTGCTGTTTGTAATATTCTTACCTGAAACGGAAAAAGTCATAGGGAATTTTTCTTCTATGATGAAGTAAGAAATCATAAAATTTTAACTTTTTACAGATTTAAAATAAACATATTTAAAAAAAAATTCAAATCAATTTTCTATGAAAATCATTTAACAACCCCTTTTTAACAATCTTTTTAGTTTAATTCGAGAAGGATATTAATAATTTGCTGATTCTGTAACTATTCCTGGACTATACATCTTCAACTTATTAAAAAAATTCATTTTGATCTACATTTTTTCGAATCTACGAGCTGTACAAGTTTCCTTGCTATATACAAAATGACTATATTTTACACTGTTGGCCAATACCCAAATTTAACAACTGCATGATATTCAAAACCGCAAAATACCCTCCAGTGAACGTACCTACCTTCAGTCATGTAGACAAAGCAATTGCAACAATTTTTTTATCAGACGGCAGATGCTTCGGATCTATGTGCGAGATTGTCGTGTTGAACGACTCGTGAACATGTTTCTGTACCTGTTCCAAGCACGAATTTTTTGCAATGAGGCAACCGTATAACCATATAGATTTATCTTCAGGATACTAGCAAAAGTTTCAGAATTGCCATCGTCGGTATTATTTTTATATTTCAGGCCAAATTTTTTTTTGCATCCAGAAAGCATTTTTACGATACAATTTCCCTTAATTTTTCCTGCTGAAACTCGTGATTTAAAAATCAGAATTATGTTTTTTTCATACCATTCTTGAAAGTCGACATCTAATATTTAGTTTTTTAACGTATAAAAGTGATAGTGTGCACTTTTCACAATGATATCAACTACTTTAGTAGTAGTTTAGTACGTAAAAAGTTGTTACACCGCAGAATGAAGTAAATCGATGTTTTTTTCACAATTCATGGCCGGACTCTTTCAAATTAGTGTCGATCCCATTTTCTACATACTTTTGTCCCTCCTCTTTGACATCTTTCTCATTGACAATTTAGAACATCGATTCCGACGCTAAGTGAAGAGCTTCACTATCGTATCATACGTTGATTTCGAAAAACCTTGACACAGATCCATGATACCACAAGTATAAATATGCCTTCTCGCCCAACACCAAAAACTGTCATAACGAACACGATCCGTCTACTTATTTCGTAAGCGATACTTAACAAAAGTTCTAAATTGATATCTCTTCGAGGGCAAAACACGACAGAAGAATTTTAAAACCTTAGTCTCGATGTCTACTTTTTGCAAATCCTACATTTTGTTTACACGACTTGCAGATTACAATATCAGGAATCGCATGAAGAATCGAACAATTCGATAATCCTATAACAATAGAGTTGAATCACGATGATATCATGGGTGCTTGCACAATTAACAATTTTCTCGCACTACTGCTTGAATACAACTCTACATCACTTGATCGAATTGTGAATCGATTACCGTGTAACTTACGTTCTTGAGGTTTTGAAGTACGTTCAGAGGTCGATTTTTCACCTTTCGGATAATTTGTACAATAATTCTTACAACTTGTACTTGTAAAAAATCAGAGCAAAACAAACTATTAATGTTTATACAAAGAAGAAACTCGTACACAGGGACATTATATACCTTTATACTTGAATAAACCATATTACGATTCGACGAAACACTACTCCGAATTCTAAATATCGGTCTGAAAGACCATTGAACCTGTTTAGATTTGGAATTCGGAATTGAAGACCGAGGGGTGGAGAGTTTGGATCAGGCCGAGCGCTAGCGTATACTTGCTAGATGCCCCTCTGGTTTCTACTCTGAATCTTTGGAAATATCGAGAATTTGGCTCTGTAACTTTGTGTACGTTCTTGAATAATAACTTAGGTATCGATTTAAGTAACGAAGAATCAATTTTTTCGAACCTCCGAAAATAGAATCACCCCTTATTGAATTTATAAAAAAGAGAGTTATCATTTTTGCATGGAAAGATTTATTTTATTTAGTATAGTAAAAAATTAGACAAAAATAACCAGCTATCAGTTTATCGTATTTCTTTTTATTTTTTTATATCAAAATAAATACATTTGTGGCTTCTCATAGAAGCAAAAATTGTACATTTTTTTATAATAGAATTTATAACATTTTTAAGGGTTTTAAGGATTTTTTTTTTCATATAAAATTCATAGAGTTATTGAAATATTGTTAGATAAAAGAAATAACGTGATAGATGTAAGTGTAGAGATTCACTTTTCTGTTAAGTCTATTGCAATCTATATACATACAGTTTTAATTGCCTTTAACTTTTCTTCTATATTAGCTATAAGTTTGAATATAAACCGTTAATTTAACGAATTGCCACGAAAAATGCACTTGACCAGTAATCTTAGGAAGTTACTATAATACGACGAATATACCATCATCAAGTAATAAAGAACTTAAAATAAATTATGTTGTTAAATTACTAATATTTGTTAGAGGTAGTTATATGATTGAATAAATTTTTGTCGTTATTTATATGAAATTTAATAATGAAAACCGTCAGTAAGCTTAAGTTTAGTACTGATTCAGTTTTTAATGACTCCAACGTTTTACTAATTTACTAGGAAAATAGAAAAAAATTTAATTTTTATATAGAAAGATGTGATGCTAAATTTAATTTTTTTAAAATATAAATCTATACAATTATTAACATTTTTTTCTTGCCAAATAAGTTGAGTCAGGTGTACTATGTTGCAAAAATGAAAACTACATGTTGCTCTATGAAACATTAAATTACTATACTTAACACTCCAAAATGAATACTCTTTCGTTTTCCCAAAATTGTCTACCCGCTCGCCTCGATTGAAAAATCTCGGAATTTTTTATCGGCAAACGCCGAGATAACGTCTAAAAAAAAAGTCTCCAAATAAAAAAGAAATCTTTATTCTCGATAGCCTCTATCGTACTACATCCAGCAAAGTCATTTCTTTGGCCGTTCGATTTTCGACTCGCATGCGCGGAGAGCCGGGCCCGATGAAGACGCCGTATTTACGGAGCGCGCGAGTATAGCTCGTCGAAAATTACGTAAGGTCCGGTCGATCGTGCGCTACTCTCGCGGAGAGCTCGGCTTTTTGCGAAATTTTTTTATCTTTTGATTATACGTCTGCGAATGTATAAAAGAGCTCTCGGATCCCCGCGCGAGCTCGCGCTTTCCTTGTACCTATATAGAGGAAGCTCGCGCTCATTGGATATCCAGACTTCTCGCTGCTCTTCCTTTTTCTCTCCACCTTTTTTCTGCGCACGCCAGCTAAAAGTATATCGGGCTAGACGCTACCTCGCCTCCTTTTTTTTCCAGTCTCCGCTTTTGCAGCGGGGCCTCGTAAAACGCGAAATTTAATAATTTCCCGCGTTTCCTTCAAGCGTTAAAAATTTTTTCCCCACGACTCATCGGTAACATTGAAAGTTTCGCCGATCGCGAAAAAAAAAGCGCTGATAAAAAATTGCCAACAATTTGGCTTTTCGCAAGCGGAGCCCATAGCCGCAATTCATCCGCATGGAAATAGTTTAGACTTAAGGCCGCAGCTCTCTTTGAGAAAGGAAGAAAAGAGGGGCTCTCTAGTCTGCATCGCTCGCGAGGGGTGTATTTTTTCCCTGTATGTGTGTATACGTGAAAAAAAGGCGGCGCGGTGCGGTGGCGTGCGCCTGCATTAGCCCGCCGCCGGCAGAATAGATTCGAAGGATATATCCACGGAATTCCTCTCTCTCTCTCTCTCTCGCTCGCTTCTCCCCTTGCCTGTGCGTGAAGAATGCCCGGGGTTCAGGTGACCGAATTCAATGGCTTTTTGTGCGCTCGCTCGCTCGTCTCGAAGAAGAGAGAAAGAGAAGGAGAGGGAAAAGCAGCAGCAGCAGCTTTTGACGGGCCAAAGGAGAGACTCTGCGCGCTCGGCTAAATTCATTTCGGCTGCTGCGCCCTTGCGCAGAGAGAAAGAGAGTGAGAGAGAGAGAGAGACAAAGGGACGGAGGTGTGTAACAGGTATACGCTGGCGCGAGGGATGCGAGAGAGGAGAGCTGGGTTCGATGGCCCGATATATGTATATTCAGGTAGGAGAGAGAAGACGCGCGCGTCCGTGGAAATCGGATTGACAAACAAAGAGGAAAAAAATATTTCGGAGGGGGCGCCCCTATGAGGCCGGGGAAACCTGTTTTTCGTCTCCCTCTCTCCCTTTTTTTTCGAAACTCGCTCTGTACGAGCGCCAGCGATTTTACACTACCCGATTTTTGGGAGTAGGCGCGCTCTGCAGAGTGAATATCGCCACTGGACTCTTTTCCTCGCTGTGTGTCTACAAGAGAGCTGTGGGGAGTAGGCCAGGAGCCGCTGAGAAAAAATTTTTCGAAAATCTCCCATACTTTTGTGTAAGTCGATACGCGACGTCCGGCGCGATGCAGCGAGCGCATATGCATCGGCCTCCGCGGCGAGCGACCACCGGCCAAGCGAAATTTTAGTTACATGAGAACGGCGTTATTTACGCTAGATGCATTCACGACTCGGAGTACTTTGAATTTTCAGCATTTTTTTATACTTGGTGGCGGATTTTTTTTTGAAGATTCGAGAAAAATAAGTAAAGCGTGTTATAAAGCGGGGATTTAGATTTTTCAGAGCGCGCGCGCGCGCTGTTTGCCTCGCTTAAACATCAAGCGATTTGAATAAATTTTTTTCACTGCGACGAGCGTAAACTTTCATGAAATGAGAATTTCTGCAGAGCGCGAAGGAGAGAGACAGAAAAAAATGCATATATACAGAGCAGCGCTTCCTCGCAGCTCGGAGGATAATAGCGATATACACTTTTACGATTTTGCAAACACCGGCCAATAAAACGTCTTGTGCATGTATAAATTTTTCTCCTACCAAACTCTTCTAGCAAACGTAAAAATTCTCTATACATCTAAATACTTGAAGCACCGCGAGACACATTCTCCCGGATAAAGACTAAAAACACAGCTCCCATCGCGTTTAAAAAAAAAAAGGCTACATTCGCGATGGCATAATGAATTCGGAAAAAAAGTGACATTGCCGCAGAAGGCTTCGATTACATATACATACACGCATCCGCGTGCGCGCACGCGCCCGCAGCACTTTCTTATACAACGGCCGCACCTTTGGCCTTGAAAACTGTTTAGCTTCGCGCGCAGCGCTCGTGAATTCATGATTCAGAAATGAACAGAAATGATTCACCGAGAGTCCTATACGCAAGCCGGAGCAGCCGAGCGACTCGGATGCGAGAGCGACGAATTCCGGGGACAAAAAAATTTACATTCGCCGCGCACTGTCAAAATTTCGAAGCCGGCTTTCGAATGATATCGAATTGTGGTACTTGCTTTGGATGTAGTTTGAGAGATAAGAGTTGTCCTGCAGTTTTTTTTAATGATTCAAGAAACAATTTTATGTTTAATTTAAAAAGTATGTAATAACGGTTTTTGTATGAAAATTGAACATTCATGTATGGATTTGAAATATTGAAAAACTGCGCAGGCATAATTATTCTTGTGAAAGAGTGTCATTTTTCAAACTCCGAATGGAGTAATATTCAATACTTAGCGCTACCCAGCTCGTAAAAAGTATAAAAATACCTAAAAGACAAGATCCATTCGATGAAGAAAAAAAGAGCTACATCAAAAGATACCCGTATTTGCTCTTTATTTTATTCGCATTAAACATATAATAAATGCATAAATTTTGTTCCCAATGAAATCATCCAAGAAAATAGAATTAGCCACGTGCCCGAGTAGAGCCAGACAGTCGGTTGCGCGTGCACGCAGAAAACACAAAATATGAATAGGTCATCATCATGGAATATCAGAAAGATTTTTTCCGAATACAGCCGAAGAATACAGGCTCTCTGCATCCACACGGCAAAACCCACGTAACGAAGGCAACAAAAAAAAACGCGGAATTTCCTCGGCAGCTCGGAATTAGAATTTTTCAAAGGTCGAAACTCGCGCGGACCGAAGGAAATCTTGGCTCGCCTGTACTTTGCACGTATACAGACGCACACAGGCTCGGTCCCTTTTTATTTTTCTTTTCTTCTCGACTCTCTCTCTCTCTCTCTTTCATTCCAGAGCTCTGGCGTCCACCACGCGGGGGCGTTTTTTTTTTTACAGCCCGGAGAAAAATTCTATTCCTCGCGGCCGTTCTTCGGGCGGAGAAAAACAATTTTGCAATTCTTATTTATTCATGCACATCTGCAGAGCGAGAGAGGGAGAGGCCGGTATATACATCAACTTTTTACGCAAAGTTACATAACGGCACTCGCTTGCTTACATATATAATACGCAAAAAATGCAAATGGCAAGAGCGAGCTTCGGTATATAAACAATTCCCGCGTGCCGAACAAGCGCAAACTTTTCTCTCGAGCCCGCGGAGAGCGCGTTGCGCCACTTGTTTTTCCTTTGGTAATTGAAGGGTTTCCCGACTCTAAACAAGACGAATTTATTTGCGCTCCAGGAGAGCGAGTATCACTTGAAATTTTCACTCTAATGGCTTTTTCGACGAAATTTTTGGGATTTGGAAAAATTCTCAATTAAACGACTCGCTCGAGAGATTGGCCCGTATTCCGGAAAAGTCGAATTTACACTGCGCGGCGGCCGAAGGAGGCGCGTGTTTGCATAACTGAAAAGCAGCAGGTCTTAATAGCGCTCTTCGAAATAAGAGAGCGGACTCGCTTGATAATGGAAAATTTTCATTATCGTAAGATTCATCGTTACTCCGCGGCTCGCGCGCGCTCTCGCAGCGACAATAAACCTCCAGTCTAGCAAAAATCTCCAGCTCCTCAACCTAGCCGTACATTTTCGAGCGAAAAACGAAAAAACGCCGGTCGACTCATTTCCTAAAAAAAACCTGCCGCTCCTCGCAAAAACCCTTCGGCGCACGCGGGAGAAAAAATGAGAGGGAGAGAAGACGGAAAAGCTAGACGGGAAAAAAATGCTGCCGTCGATAGCCTCCTCCCCCGATACACATCCTAACGTCAAAGCAGCAACGAATCTTCGTTTGCATGCGTAGAGGCCTGGCCCCCCCAGTTGCCTAACTATCGCTCCGGCGAGGGTATATAGCGCCGAAAACGCGCGCCAGAGAGAAATTCGCAAAAAGAGGAAGCGCTAGCTCTCGCAAAAAAGATGCTTCAAGGAAGGGAGAGAGAGAGAGAGAGAGAGAAAGCAGAGCGAGTCTCTCTCCCTCTTCCGTCCCGACGTGCTGTACGGGTCTTCGGTACATTTTTGTGCATCTTCCGCTCTCGGCGCGAGCGAGCGAGCGAGCGGTCCTCCCCCGGCTCTCTCTCTCTCTTTCCTTTTTCTTTTCTCTCTCTCTCTCTCTCTTTCTCTGTCGGCTGCGCGTACGCGGGCCCCGTGCCAGGCCGTTCGCCGTTTTTTACTATTTTTTTAACATTTTCTTTTCTCCAATGCCTTAAAATGCAAAAATAAACGAGAGAGAGTGGGAGCCCCGCGCGCGCCGGCGGCGAAACTCCTGTCCCGTCCCGCGGGCTTCGAAATTTTCTCAAATTTTGCCCGAGAGCCTAAAAAAGAAAATTTATCTCTGAAAAGCTGGGCAAGCTCGGGCCCCACGGAACCAGAGATAAATTTTTCGAATAAACGCGAGCTAAAAATTCTGCCGAGCCAGACTCGCCGAGGCTAAGCGGACAATACTTCCCCAGGCTCGGCGCGAGCTATCGTCTCGGAGCGTACACTGTGTGTGCCTCTCTCTCTCTCTTGCTGGCTCTCCCTCTCTCTCTCTCTCTCTCTCTGCCGCTGTAGTACGCCGCGCTGCTGGCTGCCCCACCCGCCTCCGCCTCCTCTCTCTCTCTCTCACTCCTGCATACACACGCAGCACGGCACACACACATATATATATACACACTCTCAGAGAGAACCGAGCGCGCGCCCGGCCTGGCCTGCCTCGTCGTTCTCTCTCTCTGTTCCCCTCGAGTCCCCGGCCGGGTAATTCTTGTCCGTAGCCGTAGACTTGGAACGGAGAATTTCGGAGTTTGGTTTGAAATTTCGGGATCGCTTGAAAAATCGGTAGATTCGGCGTGCCGAGAGGAACCGATCGGCACCGAAAGCACGGAAATCGGTTGATTTTGAAGAGACAAAAAGCCGGAGGATCTCGGCGTATCCTGGACAGTAGATTCCCAGCCGGCGGGGCTTCGGCCCCTCTCCCTCGCTCCTACGTGCGTCTCTCTCTATCTATCTATCTACCCGGCGCGCTGTCCGTCTCTCTCTCTCTCTCTCTCGCTCCCTCTCTATCCGTCTATCTATTTAGCCGGCGCTATCTATCTCGCTCTCTCTCCTTCTCTCTCCTTCTCTCTCTCTCTCTCTCGGCTGTGCGCGCGCGCGGCCGACGCGCGCTGCTGCTTCCCTTTTTTGCCCTCCTCTCTCACTCGCTCGTTCCTCTTTCGCTCCGTCTCTCTCTCTCTCGCTCTCTCTCGCTCTCTCGGGCGCTTTATTCGTCGCGAAACTTTTTACGTTGTGTATATTAAAGGGAACGTACCAGCGCTCGCTCGCTCGCTCTTTCTCCCTCTCTCTCTCTCTCTCTGTCGCAGCTCCCCCCCTCCTTCAAGCAGATACCGCGAAATTAAAGGAGATCTGCCCCGCGGCTGCCGTGTGCGTGCGGTGCGCTCTCTCGTCATGTCCAAGGGAGGACGTAGAGAGAGAGAGAGGGTCGAACTTTCGAGGGCTGGACCTTGGAGCTTTTTTCTTTGCTTTTTTTTAATTACCCGGCCGGAATGACGCGCCGATGATTCATTCGGCGCTTTGCAGCAGCCGATGGGCTTTAAATTCGAGTTAGCGGCCGGGACTAGCGCTTAAAGCTGCCCGCGCAGCCCGCTATGGTAAACGAAATAATAACAATTGATGTAGCTGTCCGCTTTTTCGTTATGCTTTCGCCACGACGAATTTAGCTATGGTTTAACAATTGCTGGGGCTGGTAAGAGCGATTGCAATTTTTTCATTTTCTTGGCTTTAATGCCTTCTCTTCTGTTTTGCTTTTTCATTAAATTTCGAAAATATGCGTAGGCGTCGCTCTCGCGGTAAATTTTCCAAACTCCGCAAAAAGCTGCCGAGCGAAAATATAAGGAAAATTACGAGCTTTAAGGGATAGCGCAGCAAAAATTCAATCGACTAAAAGTCCGCCCGAAAAAGATAAGACCCGGCGCCGATAAGTATTTCAGCATAATTTTTCCACCAGCCGTCACTGCCGAAATAAAATAATTCCTCCCCGTCAAAAAACCACTCTTACTCCCTCAATAACAACAGCGCAACACATTTCATCCCACGCCCAGCCTCGCTCCGCAGAACAAACCGGAGCTTTAAGCTACGCTGCGTCCGCCGATTAAACCCGAGCTTTCTTTTTTCTTTCCCTACGACGTCCGCGATCGCTTTTCGAAAACGTCGCGCGGCCAGCTTGACGTGCGAGGCGCGCGCCTGTGTAATTTTATCTTTTATTTTCCGAGATTACCCGCCAGATAAGACGGCGAGCTGTCTGATAGCGGAGCTGCCGCTTTAAGGCGAAAACAATTTTATAAGAGAGGTTGTAAGTGTCGCGAGAGGCGATATGGTTCTATGCAAAATTGACGGCTGCGGATTAGATTTTTAATCAGTATTAGTTTCGCAGTCGAGTGGATTTATTCGAGCTTTCCTGGTATTTCGTCGGGCTGCTCTGCTTTGAGCGTCGCGTTTAATATAGTTGTGTTAAAATATCTTGCGCGAACAAACGCTGGAAATTTACATAATAAATTTCGGGAAGCTAATTAGTATTAGAATAATATGCGGAATTAATAATACGCGGGGTAATACGAATAAGTGCCTCTTCATTTTGCAAAATTCAAAATAGACACTGTGGAAACGAAACGAACTGTCCTTTCGAAAAATACCCACCACCCGCAGCCGCATTATCTAATCTCTTAAAAAGCCCACCTTAAGCCAGCATAAAAAAAGCCAAAAATTACAACAATAGATGGGCATTATTCAAGGGGCATTTACCAAATCAATCAATAATTCGAACGTCGCAGGCAGGTAGCCCTCCCCGCGTTCGGCGCTCGCATATACATATATATAGCTTACGCACGGGGCCGGCGCTGCTCCTAGTATTTATAGAATTAGAAAATAGGTTCAAGTTAACAATTCATTACCCGGAATACAGTTGGCATGGCAACGAAAATGCGTTTTCCAATAGGAGAGCCTCTCGTCGCACTCCCTCGATGTTATATAGTGCAGCTCGTGAGCGAGCGAGTGCACGCATGTATATGTATATATATACGCACATCGAGGCATATATACGAAAGGCCGAATCGGCTTTGAAGCGAGCCAGCGGGGAAAAAAGTGTGCTCGAGCCAAAACAAAAGTTTTAAAAAGGGAGGAAAAAAGCGAGCGATGAACCGAAGCGCGGTGGTAGGATTCTGCAAAGGCATTAATTTTCTGAAAAATCGGCGCCCGCTGCCGGCTGATTAGTATTTAATGAGCTGCCGGAAAAATTTGGCCAAACATCGCTTATTAAGCAGGAACAAATAATTTCTACAGTACCTAATTTAATCAAAGTAAAAAATTATAAGTTTCATCAAAAAAGCAACGGCGATGCATCAAATCCACTACCCTCTATCAAAAAATCATCGCACCCACCCATTTATTTCCCTAGAATAAATTCAAAAAACCAAACCCAAAGCCCAACCGTTATTACACCAAGCACACACCTAGCCACATTTTCTATGCGTCCGCTTAGCCACACAGCCACACAGAGGCAAACACGTGTGTGACTATACGTCGGCGTTGGTGGCAGTGCGCGTGCACGCGGCCCGGACTTTTGGATTATCGAGCGCGCGCGTGCGAGGGTGTCGCGCACGCCCTGGCACTGCACGCGCGCGCTCTCTGCACTGCCGCAGAGAGAGAGAGAGAGAGAGAGAGAGGGAGCCGCCTGCTGCTGTTTAGTGCAGCTTGCGCGCAGGTGGTATAACGTTAATTATTCGCGAGCCCGATTTATTTTCGCAATATAACGTCGAACGCCCCGCCGCGGTCTTGCGTGCGTCAGTGCGGGGGTGAAGGTGTGGGTGAACGCTGCTTGCGATGGTGATGGAGTCTCTTAGGTTTGGAGGTGGGATGAGGAGGGATTGTTTGGGAATTGGTGATTTTTTCGGTTGAGAAACTTCTGTCAAAGTATCAATTTTTATAGCTGAGTAGGATATAAATAAGACTTGGTTTAGGATTAATTAAATTTAAACGTTAGTAGGCTAAAATACGTACTTTTCATCCTATTTAGAAATTTAGAGACCAACAAGATGGATAAAAAGCTCTTTTTCTGCTTTTCCAAGTCTTCGCAAATAGAAAATTAAAAGGGTCCTATTGATTACCTAATTAGATTTTCTAATTACTAATACAACACTGATAATCAACTCCCAGCAAGGACTTACTTCAGGCCCAACGAAATTTGAATAATTAAGCCTAATTAATTAATTTTCCGGCCGAGCAGAGCCAGCCCTTATAATTAACCCCACAACCTAATCTAATTCCTCAGCCAGCCCATTCCCACTCATAACCCAAATACGCATCCCCCCACACACACACCCCCAGAAACATCGAAACAATTATCCAGATCCGCGATTCGCGCGAAAAAGCGGGACGAAGCAAGGAGGCAGGAGAGATAGCGGAAAAATCGAGCGATTACGGCAATCTCGCGAAAAACGCGCGCGCCGACGAGGAGCACGTGTTACACGCGTGCCGGCCGACAAAAAAAAAGTCGCGAGAGAAAGCCGGCCCTCCCTCCTCTTTTTTCCTCCCACCCCCTCTTTCCGGCGTGCTTTTTTGCGTCCCCACGCTCTCCCAGCGTGTGCGCAAACTCGAACGGAATTCCCGATGGAACATTTCGCGCTCGTCGATGAAAGACAATGCACGCCCGCAGCACCTGCTCGTTTTTTAGGGCGCTTAATTGTTTTTCTCTTTTCCTTTTTCCGCGCGCCCGCTGCCACCGGCAGCTCGCTCCTTTTTTTTGCTCCGGCTCGGCACACATCCTCTTCACTTTCGCTCGATTCCGCCGCGTCACCTTCGTTCTCGTTTTTTCGGCTGCCCCCGCCGTCGCTTCTTTCACTTTTTATTTATACGCGCGCCCCTCTGTGTGTATGTATACGATTTTTCCCGCGGACAATGCGCACCGCAAGCTCGTAAAGTCGCGCAAGCTCGAGCGAGCTTTTCCTTTACGGCTTGTTGCGTGTGCTACTTTTTCGACACTTGCGGCTCTCTCTCTCTCGATCTGCCCGGGCTCTCCCTGACTTTGACCTTCGCCGCTGTAAACGTCTAATTTCGAGGAGGCATTGCGCTACCTAAGGCCCTGATTACTGGTATTAAGGTAAATAGTCGCTACTCGCGAGCTCGTTACCGGCTCGTTATATATACCCGCTTGCCTCACCTCCAATTACACTCGAATTTTCCTTTTCCGATTTTCACCCCCCTTCCTCCTTTCATCATTATTTCAGCGTATTTCGAAAGTCGCGAACGAAGGCTTAATTATTCAGCGCGACTATGACCAAGCGCAATTACGCATTCCCTTTCTCTACCCAGCGTCCATCAAAATTCTCCGATCTGCATTATTCACCGAAACAAAATCCTTTCTCCCCCCTGTGAAAAATCGCCAGCGAAAAAGCCGCCCCAAAAAGAATCGCTCTCGGACAAAACCGAAAAAAAAGCGATCATTGCGAAAGGTCGGTGTACCATACGCTGATTAAAATGTTAAACATCGCGGTAAACAACTCGTCTTTTTACGCTCTCCCCCCCCGCACGTATACACATTGTAGCTACACGCTCGGCAGGAAGGGGGAGGGCGCACCCACTTTACCGTGCGCGGCCGACACACGTTTCGCTCGCCAAACATCGGCTCGCACTTTCGTATGCGCGCTCGCCGCGGCGCAAAAATTCATTATGTACGTTTACATTTTCGAAAGCTTGATTATCGTGCCGCGCGATGAAAAATTCATTCCGCGGGCCGGCCACCCGGTAATTGTTAGTTTTTCGAGAAAACAATAATTCAGCGGGTTGTAAACACGGCGCTGTTCAAATTTGGCGAAAACTTGGGAAAACGTTATCGCGATGGATTGATAAAATTGTACGGTTGGCTTTGTTTGGTTTTACGGTTATACCTCTTTTTTTCTCTGGGATACAGTAGCTCTGCGTATCTTTCTCTAGCGCGCTTTTTTACGTGCATTATTTCGGATAAGATAGCGCAAGCGCGGCTATCTGTGGAACTGTATACGGTGAAACGCTGGATAAGCTGGGTTTGTGTACCAAGTGACCGGGTCAATGACACTTTTCGTTAGAGAGCGAGAAATTTGATTATTCCATTAATGCTTGATTAATCGCGTTTACTTTATAAATTCGTTGAATTATTCTCTTCAGATAGAGCGAGACATTAGGGACATTAAAAAACCGGCGCTTCCACCCTCGATGCTTCTTGGCCTGTCGCACTGGCGGCCCCTCCTATATATACGAGCGTACACGTGTATTTCGTCTCGGGGGTATAAAAGCGACGGGCGGCCCCTGCATTATTATTCCTCGCAGAGGCGGTTACAATTTTTTCACTTTTCAATTTCCCGCGCTAATGAACTAAAAACACTCGTTATTTTTCAAGGCGGAATACTTTTCGGAAAAATTTAATTTCCGCGGAGCGCAGAAGAAAAACAACGGGGTTGTTTGAAATTTTCAATCGCGTCGCTCTCTCTCAAACAGACGAATTTTTCATCCGGCCGGAGCTTTAATTCTTAAAAAGCTCGCTCTCGCGCAAATCCATTAGTTCGGGGGGAGAAATTTTCTAAAAATTACATTTTTCAGGGGAGAAATTTTTCCAAAACAGTTATAAATTAAGAGCGCCCGGCGGCGAAAAAACTTTCTCAAAATCTATTCAAGCCCAACTCTCTCTCGTAAGCTCTCTCTCTCGCCCCGGCTTTTTAATCTTATCAATAGTTCAGCAGCGAACTCGCCGGATTTTTCGCTCCGAAAATGTTATAAACTCACTCTCTCTCTCTCTCATAATTCAGGTGCACTGCTTTATTCATCGATCGCTAATCTAACAAGCGGCTTTCCTCCCCTACTCTCTCTGCAAAACACAAAAAAACTGAAAAAAAAAGAAATAATCGTCTTTCAGGATTGTAGGAAAAAAGTCGAGAGATACACGTGTAGAGAGCGCCGACAAGCTCGCCACAATGCCGCTGAAAGTTTCAGGGCTCAGGTCCCCTTTTCCGCTTTGCTAACAAACGCCTTTGCGAATTCGGTGCGCCTGCGCTCTCGCATAAAGGCATCGATAAGCATCGGGCGCACGATAATTAAGGTCTACTTTCCGCTCTACTCTTCGAGAGAGGCCGAACACAATCGAGAGCCGCGCGAGTCCTTAGCTCTATCGCGCGCTAAATTAAGCATTCATCCCACGCGCGGCGACATCGCGGCTAAAAAAAAAAAGGAGGCACAAAGCTGCTGCTGGGGAGAAATGCAGAGTGGACTACTGCTCGCTCTCTCTCTCTGCTACTGCAGTGTGGCGCCAGTAAGACCGCCCCGCCGCCACAGACTGGAGCCACTACGACGGCGCTCTAATACGTTGACCCTGCGTGCACCGCGAGAGGTGGATGCTACGAGAGCCGCGAGAGGCTTTTTTTCTCTCTCTGCCGGCGATGGAAATGCTGCCCGCGCGCGGCCTGCCTTTTGGAGCAATGACGTATGGATCTGGAATTTATTCGAGTGACAGGCTAGCTGCTTGGATCGTCGGTTTTTTTGTCGCCCTGCACGGGGAGATCTGAGGATGCAGGCTCTGTGGGAGCCTGATTCAACGAGTTGTCATCGTGGCTTTTGATGTTGCGTTGTTGGCTTTTTATTGGGACAATTTGGAGGTTTGATGGGGGTTATTGATTTTATTACGCGTTATGCTAGTGCATGAGAAGAAGGTTTTGATAGCTGCCTATTAATAAATTTCAGTTTAATAAGACTATTTTAGCGGGTTCTCGGGAAAAGCTGCACGTAAAAATGGAAATTCATGCTTTATCGGCTCTCTCTCGCATATACACCAAGAAAATTTCCTATAAAAAAATTACCGAGAATTTCAAAGTGAGATTTATTTCGCGATGCGGCTAAATATACGGCTCTTTAATTTAAAATGTTAATAAAATATCTTGTAAATCTTCGGCGCATCCTCGCTCGAAAGAAAAACCCCGAACAAGCCAACCATTTCCAAAGATCCAAATCAGCCTCTATACCAGGCTTACCTTTAAAAATGCCCAGACACGTGTACTTCCTGCTAATGTAAAATACAAAGCTCCCAAAAATTAAACTTGCATCCAAATTATCGGCGCCCAGCTCCGATCCGTCTCCGCATTAAATATTTTCCCTGCCACTCCTCCCCCGGCCAGCGACTCGCGTACAGACATATACACACACAGTTCAGTCTCTTTTATTTTTTCTCATCACGTTCGTACAGAGAAAGACAGAGAGAGAGAGAGAGAGAGCCTGCAGTCACCCACACCGACATATCCCAGCGAGCGAACGCACGCACGAACGTGCAGGCTAGTCCGCGCTCGATGTAGGTCGCCTCGGTACGTACATGCACGTACGATCCCACATACACACACACACATCAGAGTCGCAAAGGGGAGAGGCACACACACACACACATGCACACACGTGCAGGGAGGCCCGCACGAGAGCGCGATATATCGCGGCTCTATCGTGGCGCCGGAGCGTTATCGCCCGTAGCGCATGTATATATGTCTCTCTCCCTCTCTCTTCGCTCTGCCTGTGTGTGTGTGTGTGTGAGTCAGTGTACGTATAGATATATATATACGTGGTTGCTTTTCGTTATCAGGGCCGTAAGTAGGGAGCTGCCCCTGCGGGCACGCTTGCCTCCATGCACCTGCGTCCGCTTGGTGGCCACCTACGCAGGAGCCAGCTATATAGGCCTTTTTCTTTTTCTTTAGGAGAAGAGATTTTTTTTGGGGTTTGTAGAAGCTGGCTGGGAGGGGAGGTAGAGTGTGGTGTGTTGGGGGATATAAAAAGATCGGATGGGTGGGTGTATGTGCGTACAATCGCCCGAGCTTATCGGCACGGCTCTGATAGCGGAGAATGCGGTCAGTTTTAAATATATCCGGCGCGGAGCTTTGACTCTTTCGGACAGCGGCGCTGGAGGAAAAAGTTTAATTTTAAGGAATTCCATGTAAATTAGTGAGTGTGACGCGCGAGAGTAACGATACGACGTGATACGGAAATATTTAATTAAATTTCTTATTAAGCTGATACCGTTCGGCGGGATTATTTATCGATAAACACGAGAGCTCTGCGCAATAGAAACAGTTTATTTAGAAAATTTTTAAATTAAATAAATGGAGAGAGCCGGTAATTTGACCCTGCACAGAGCTCCGCGCTTGTGTATGATTAAAGAGAAAGGTCTCTTTTGTACGAATATTCGAAGGGCGGAATTTGCGAAGGTGAGCGCGCGCGCGCGCACCACTCGAATTGGAATTTAGCGAAGCGCCGAATAACTATCGCTCGAATTCCGCGCGCTCGAAATTTTCCCCAAAAAAAGAGGAAAAATTCTAAATAGTGAAAAACTAAGCAAACGCGTTTTTTTTCTAATTTCTCCATCATAGCTCGTACTCCCCAAATATTTGCCTATACGCGTAATTTTAACCCTGCGTAATCCGCAAAAAGCGAATTATAATAGCCGCGTGTAAAGTGGCGTCGGTGTGGGTGCATTTTCCCAGCAGGGCCCTTCATTGTAATAATCTCGATCTTTTATTCCCGAAATTCGGCATTACAGGGATTAACCGGCGCTTTGAGAGAGCGAGCAAAGCACGCGGGCATTAACATATTGATCAGCTTTGCTCTCTCGGCCCGATAAGAGTTCTCTCTGCCGGCTCAGCCGTGCATTCGCTGCAATTCTCGGAAAATCCGCTCTCTCTCTCTCTCAGCCAGTCAGCTTTCTGAAAAAGCATCGCCGCCTAGAAAATTAGTAATTTTTTCGCGTTACTCCGGCCCGTCGAAGAGAGGGGGGAGAAATAGAGCGAGGCGGGGGCTCTGTATGCACTTGCAGGGACCGGCAAAAGATAAAAAGGACTGCTCTTGCGAAAAGAAGAAAAAAGAGCAGGACGTGACGGGGGGGTAGTGTGGGGTGGGCGCCTTGAGATTTTCAGTTTAATGCGTCACAGGATGTCCTCCTCCTGGGCTTGCCGTTCTCCCTCGTCCTTCTCTCTCTCTCTCTCTCCCGTATACACGCGTATAGCCTCGCTCACGTATACACATAGACATATAGCTATATAGAGCTATACATACACTCGCTCTCTCTCTCTCTCTCGCTCTGTGTACGCGCGCGCCACCCTCGTACTCGTCCCGTCTCAGTCTGTCGCTCCGGCCGAACTCCAATTGTCCGCCAGACAATTTCTCGAAATTCAGCCTCGCGTCCAGCTCTTAGGCTCCCAGCCACCTTAAACGCAGCCCCGGCATCCAAAGCCTCGGGCGCGACTTTTCAGAGGCGCAGTTTAAATTGTCGAGGCCCGGAAGCCGAAAAAAGCCGGCGAGCTTGCAAGCTCCGCCGGACGAAACTTTGCCTTTGCCGCGCGCTCGGGCAAACAGCGCTCTAGCTGGCTCTCTGGCGCTCGCGCCGGCAAAGCGTTTGACCGTAGCCCCTTGGCTTCCTCGCTCGGCAACCTCCCCGGGAGCTCGGCCCGGCCTCGAGCTTTCCGGGCCGGCATCTCGGGGAGCTTGCGGGGCCCCCGAGGCCGCCGAGCCCGGAACCGCCAGGGTTAAGGGGACGCCGCTGGGCCAGCTTTCCCGTTGGGGAAACGGACATTTCTTCCGCAGCCGGCGAGCGAGTAGCGCCCGATGGCTTATGCTACCTATATCTCGGATTAAAGGGGATCTCGCCTTTCCCGACGCCGGCGCCCCCCCGAAGTAAAGGGGATGCAGCGTTATTAAACTCTCTCGGGCTCTGCGCGCGCGAGCCAGCTCTCCTATACCCCCACTCTCCGACCCTCATCCTTTCTCCATTTCTCTCCCCCCAGAGCGCCGCCACCCTCGCGTTTTTTTGCTCCGCGCGGCCCGTTTGTCTTTTTCCGAGTCTCCCTCTTTGTTTTTCCCCACCCCCTCGCGCCGCTCTCTGCTCTATATAGCTATACACCCACGCGCCGGCGGCTTTCCCTATATATATATACACGCCAACTCTTTCCCTCTCCCCCGGCACGAGCGGGCGCGTGCCGCGTCAAATCCACCTCTCTCTCTCTCTCTTTCCTTCTTTTCCTCCTCTTTTCCCCCGCGTGTCCTTTTTTTGCCTGCCCAGCGCGAGTTTCTCTCTTTTCTTTTCGCGCTACTCGTTTTTTGCGAGCGTAGTTCTCCGTTTGTCTCGCTCGTTTTTTTTCTATCGCGCTCGCGCGCACCGGGGCTAAAATCCGCGAAAATCGCGCCGAATCTTTCGCTCTCTCGCTGTGCCTGCTGCTACTACTGTCGTTCTCCCGCTCCGCCGTTTGTTTTCGCTCGTTGTTTCTTCCTTCCTCCTCTTTTTTTCTCGCTCCTGCGCTTTTTATTACTCATCGCGATTGTGTGTGCACGCACGCTCGGAATTCGTTTGATTTTCCCTTTTATAGCCAGCGGCCCGTGTGTGTGTGTGCCTTTTTTTTATATAGCGCGCGAGCTGCATTTCGATAAGGACGGGCCCGCTGCAAATGGTTCGAAAGAAACTGTTGATCGCTGCGGGGGTGAGGGGAGAGCGATCGGATAGCCGAGTTTATGGAGGCTGGATGCGCGATTTCGATTGGAATAATAAGGCTCTGAGCCGCGTTCTTTTGCGGCTTTGACACCCGGGGGTGGATTCCAGCTTCCATCGACGAGTTTAATTTGTTTTTTCTTTTTTTTTTAGTATGGTGTAATTGGAAAGTATGACCTGTTTTAGTCATCAAATGTGTTGTTTTCTGATGTTATGGCTCATTCAAACATATTTATTGTAGTTTAATTCCTCCATCTCAAATTTTGATAAATTAAACAATTTAGTCTACACTTAATAAAGTTTCATTTTTGATGTGACCAAGAAAAGCTTAGATTATTAAATATTTTTGCATTAACTTAGCATTCCTTAAAACGTTTTAATATTTAAAAGTTTGCCTAAAATCAGAGAAATTATTGTTCAAATCTACCACTAAAATAAAAAATAATTCATTTAGATAGTAAATACCAATGTAATCACGGCCATATTCTTAAGATAGACTCTTTTCTCTTGCTGCAAACTAGTAACACGTATGAGCTATGTTAAAAGGGAACTAAATTATTGGGTGCGGACTTTTTTCTTCTTCGATTTTTATTCTTCTCTACCATGTAATAAAAATACTTTATTTTTAAGTATTTTAAATTTTTTGTAGACTTACTCATTATAATTATTTTATTATTTATTTCTGGAATACCCGTCGTATTATGTCTGTAGCTTTCTGATATAGCTATAGATAAGAATATTATAATCAAGGTTCAAGAAAACAAGTTGTGAATATAAAAAAATAAATACAAAACTATATTTATTTAGATTACAAAATTAAATTACCGAAAAAGCTTTAGAAGCGATTGCCTTAGAATTTTTATCCTTACATCCAGTTCGATAGTCCTGTTAAATAATAACTTTCCAGTAACTTTATGAATTTTACATAAAAAAAGTAGCCCTCAAACCCTCGGTTCCTAGGTTCAATTTAAAAAATTAAATAATTTTATAGTATTTGATAAGAAAAATATAAAATTAAGAACTTGTTAATTAGGATAAGATTGATATTGTATTTTATTTAATTCCATTTAATAAAATTAAAAAACATTCAATAAATTGTGCAAAAATCTTTTATTTTGCCAAATGATATCTCACAAAATACAAAAGTTCAATTTTTTTGGTAAAAAGTAAACTTGTCTCGTTATGAAAGCAAGTTTTTACAATTATGATTCAATGCTCGCATTCACAGCTTTTTTTCAATAAGTGCACTTTTATCAATGGAAGATTTTTTAACAATACATATAAGAAATTTACAGACTTAACAATTAATAAATATATCTATTTAAAAATATTCGACTTTTCATTACTTATTACGGAAGAAATCACATGTTGATTGACGTTTCGATCAAAAATACGTTTGCATAAAATAAAATTATTGTATACACTACCAATACACTACTTGCATACACTAACAATAGCAGCAAATTGTGATTACAGGGATCATACAGTATAATAAATTACACTAATACTTGTTTTTTTTTTTTCGTGTCACGGGAAAAATTTAATTGTCTCAAAAAATGGTTTTATAAATTTTTCCCCAAAAAACGTATGGCCGGAATTTTACAAATATTTTCTCAAACAGAATACAATTTTTTCGTTTTTGTGAAACCTTTGTACGTTGATAAGGACGGAAGATGAAGGAATGTAGCAAACATTTTTTTGTCTTTTATAGAATAGCGATCAATGTTTTTGTACGAATGAAAACTTTGATCTATCGCTTACAGATTTTTTCTATAAATATTTTTATAAAATAGGCATTAAAGGGTGTCGCAATTGTCGATATAGTAATTACATTATATTTTCAAAATTTAAATATTATTATAGACTCTTTTTTAATATTCCTCTTTTGATAAATCACCCTTTAAAAATATCTAATTAATGTAATAGCTTACTAACTTCTAAGATTTTTGACATTTATTTGACTTCTAATGTTAACCTTTTTGATTTTGAAAAGAAAACGCTGAAATTTATAAAAATAAATAATTGTATTACAATCTTATTCATAACGACAATTATAATAAAGGTATTACAAGTAAAATAATGTTATTGTGTCGTTAATTTTTATAAATTTTTGACTCTTGCCTTTTTTTATTTACATACTATAATGACTGCGATATGCGAATACGTCATTTAAGATATTTACGTATCATCTTAAGGTTTAACTGATTTAGTTTTCTCTGTATGCATATTTTTTTCGAAAATAGTATTTTCATTGTTTGAATAACGCAATCGTAATTTCATTTTTTCATATGTATTCATGGCAATTCTTATATAGTTTTTCATTTCCGTATGCTGTGGATTTTAAAAAAATCTTTAATTTAATGGATAGTACCTTCTTTATCATTATACAATTCAAACTGTCTAATCTAACTATTCACATTTTACCTACTTATAACATAACTAAAATAAATTATTCTATTATTAAGTTGTAATTTTTACAAATAAAAATTTGCTATATCCTAAATGGATATTCAAACTTTTATGTTAAAAATGTGCACAGTTAAAAATGTTTCGTACTTAAGTCCGTATTTTACGAAATTCTTACGTATTTGGGTCCCTTTTTTACGAAAAT
>UELX01000823.1:0-59609 GCA_900480035.1 Eupelmus urozonus
GTAATAAATAGAAATTCTTATTGAATGAAATTATAATTTTTTTAGTTGCAAATTTCTAAATTGTCTATAAAAATTTTAGACAATATGTTAGATAAGAAAACTGTTACATCTTCGAAAAATCAAAAAAATTACTGTTTTATAACAAAATTTACTATAATTATAAAAAATTTTACTATAATTATAGCAAAATTTACTATAATTATAGTAAATTTTGTTATAATTTTGCTATAATTATAGTAAAATTTGTTATAATTATAGTAAATTTTGATATAAGTAGTAATTTTTTTGATTTTTCGAATGTGTCATAGTTTCTATGTAACATAACAATATTTGTTAAACTATTTTACTCAATGAAGCTTCCATTTTCATATTAAAATTTATAAGTGCATTTTCTAAACAATAATCTACTTAAAAAAACAATCACTCAACGTTATCACCAAGAAGAAAAAACCAGACCAATCACCGGTCAATTCCGCTCTACAACCGCACTCCTAACCCACACTCACCCACCATAAACAATCGTTCGCTATTCCCAGCGCACCAACACCTCAATCCCCCTCACACTTTCGGCCACACTCTACTTGCTCCGAATAAATCGCTGAATACCCGACGCCCTCGCAGCAAACCCATATACTCGCAGGTTACACAGATCCATAACTAACGCAATAAACCGCACCGCAGTACCAGCCGTAGCCCGCGGCGTCTTGATTATTTATTTTCGAAAATCGTTGTCCGGGAGAGAAAAAAATCGCGCCGAGAGCGAGTCATGATGCGGGAATGCTGATCGGTATGCGTGCGCGCTCGCGCCGGCCGATTAATGCATTGGCGCGCCGCCGCTTCGCTGTGTTTCAGCGCGAGTTTTGTGCGCCTGAAATAAAGTAATAGAGGCGGTTTGCTTGCCATTGAATTTACATAGGCCGTAGGCCTTGAATGTCGTTAACAGGTTGTGTCTGTTTCTAGTATTGCGGTAATAGTTAAACAAAGAAGTAATTTTAGATTCGTTAAAAAGCAGTGATTTGTACGTTGTTATAGAGTCGTTACGGCTGAACAATGAAAGTATTAAAAATTCAAAGTGCGACGGATGAAAGAATTCGAAACAGCGTGCGAAATTCGCATGTCAATGAAATATTGTAAAATTTTCGAGGCGCGGGTGCGCGCACGTGTGTAATATGCAGCAAAACTGCATAATCACGAGCAGGAACTGAGGCACGCGTGCATAGCTCGGAGGCATCTTGGGAGCATTGTTATCACGAGGGCCCATAAGCTTCTATCTGATAGCGAGATAGCTGGTCGATATAGATTCAACGCGGGCGGGATGTGGAGTAATGGTGAAAGTATTCGCGGGAGATACGAACTTTCGATCGGGATTAATTTAATTGAGTGTTTTGAGTTGAAGGGGGTAATTCGTCTTTGATAATTATGAGCGTGGAAGGAAAAATAAACGTTGATCGCGGCAATTAATTTCTGTGTGGAGATAAAGATAGTTTTTTTATTTGTACTTTGGTACAAATTATGATTGTTGTAATATAAGCGTATTCGGCAAATCTGTGAGCTACGCGTTGATAGATAGACTCTTTGCTAGAGAGAGAGAGAGAAAAAAATTACAATAATACCATACATCATCCAAGACAAACAAGGCCGAACAAAAGTACGATTTTTGTTTGATAATCGCGATAAAAATGGAGTTATCGATAAGTAAACAGAGTCGGGGCTAGAAAAAGCCGCGCGGCGATGCATGAAATATTAATGAGCGCACAAAACGACGAATAATAAATATCCCCCGCGCGTAAAAATCGGCTCGTTAAGCAACGGCCTCACCACACATCGCAATAAAATCATTAATAACGAGCGCTGATAAATCTGCCTCTCAACCCCCTCCCGCATACCGATTGAGTCGTACAAACCCCACTCAAAGGCGAAAAAGAAAAAGCGCGAAGTTCGATGGTCAGTCGCGATTGGCGCTTGTGTGGCCCTCACCTCGAAGGGGCAAAACAAACGGACGTTAATCGTTCGGAGTCGTCCCCTAATTTGAAATACAATGGCAGATCGAGCGGAGAAATAGACAAGACGCGCGTCGAAGTCAATGGGGATCGTCCGCTTTTCCGTAATGGCCGATCAGATAAGGGGCTAGGCTCGGTGGTCTCGGCTCTCGATTTTATCTCGTTCACACGCTGGCTCTCTCTCTCGGCGTCATTATAGGCAAGGATGCGAGAGAGCTCCGTGACGATTCTATAAAGCCGGCGAGTTCCTCTCAACCCCCATTGAGCCGTCCACATGAGAATTCCGATCACGTATGGCTGAGGAGAGTCGTCTGGGTTTTGTTGCGCGTGCGAGATGCGGAGAGATGCTGCTCGCAAGCGAGAGTGTAGAAGCGTCTAATAAATATGTAAACAGCGATGGGTATGAGTGTAGAAGTGAATGGGCTGGGTCTGCGTGAGAGAGAGCACTGATTCATTGGCTGTGAAGAGAGGATAATATCGCGTTAAATTGTTTGGGGGCTAAGTCGCTGGACGTGACATTTTTTTCTTCGCGGCTGGATTGCTTGTGTGGGTGTACGTTGATAATTGCTGTTTATGGATGTCGGCGGGATCGTTAGGATGGATGTGTTTGGAATTTATTCTGGTGTTTATTTATTTGGTATTGAAGGCTAGGCTACTAGAATTATTAAAAATTATTAGTGTATATTTTTTATATTAAAGTCATACGTAAAAAGAATCATTCTATTTTGAAAAAAGGTATTGATTTGATACAAACAAAATTTATTACGTGTATCAAAATTAATATTTTTTTTAATGAATAAATAAACATTACTACTGAATTACTTAATTAAAGCTAGATTCTGTATTTAGTTAAAATACTTATTTTAACTAACACACATACACACATACACACACACACATACACACACACACACACACACACACACACACACACACACACACACACAGAGTAAACTGATTCGTAATCCGATAAATGATATATTTTCGACACAAACATCTAATCAATTTTCGTCCAATCATACACACCTATTTCAACCGATCCACCACCGGCAAAAAAAGAGCCGGTAGGCGTCGACAGCGCGCGCGAAGCCCCGAAAATACATATGTCCCGAAAGGCTGGCTCCGGGCTCGCCCCAAGACAATAGGCAACTCTCAACGGTCACGCTGAACCACAATGGCAGCGCGTGCGCGAAATACACGCGCGCATTTCGAGACTCTCTCGCCGGGCCGTTGATCATCTGTTCCGAGGCACGCGCCCGCTGATCCAGCATCCGTCACCTGCCCTACACCAAAAACGCGGGCCCTCCTACCGGGGCCCTACATACGCGAATATAACTGACCATATGCGCGACTGGATGCTTTAGTTTCCCGGAAAAGTGGGCGGTCAGTCGGCTTATCGGGTTATAGATGAGGGCAGCTCGATACCGGCTTTTCTGGAGAGGCTCGCGACAATATCGACAGGTACTAATCTAGATGTGGAATCTGAGGTAAGAAAGGACTGGAAATTTCGGGCATTGAGTTTATGCGCGATCGATATTGCCGATATACGCGCCTTTTTTACGAGGCGCGTGCGCGGACACCCGTTGAGTGTCCCTTGCTTTTTTTCGGATTCTTCGGGTCGGAGTTTGTTTTTAGTAGCGTGCAGTGATTTATGACGCGCGGCTTTTTACGAGGAGAAGGCGAGAATCGTTTAATTTCTTTTGTTGTGGCGAACGTCTGACTAGAAGCGTAGGAGACACAGGAGAATGGGGAGATTGAGATTGCGGGATTGAATTGTAAAACGGCGCGATCGGTTGGCGCGAGTGTTTTTTTCAATTTGTCAAATTCTTAACGATTCAATCGCGTTTGTTGTGTGGGTTTGATGGCAGTTTGAGAATCTTTGGAATAGTTTGTGCATAGGGTTTTGAAGAATAGTTTTTGTTATGATTGATTCGAATAACAATAATTTATACTGTCTTGTTAAAAAAGCATAGATTAAAATTAGATACATTACTCGATTGAATTAAATCATTATAGAAACTAAACATCGGTAACTTTCAAAAAATCCAAACCCAAACCATACCCGATGCCCACCCAAAGAGCATGAAATTTTTCAACAATCAGCCTTCTGCACACACCGAAAATCCTCTCCCCAAAAAGGCCCATCGCGCCTTTTACCAAATTTAAAGGTATAACGGTCAAAGTCGCTCCTCTTCCAGATTTCCTCTCCCCCCCTCCCTAGCTTTTCGGAAATGAAAAGTGCCACGCGTCGGATCAGCTGTCCTCCGGCTCTTTGGTCCATACGCACCGGCAGATGTTGCGCACTAAGGGCATATACATATACACGCGTGCTCGGCTATTGAGGGCAAGCAGCAGCGGCTTCATCCCCCCGAACAATTGTCGATTTTTCCTGCCACCCTGCAGGTGAAATATACTCTCTCTGTGTGCGCGCGCGCGCAAGCGCAAAAGGGGCCTTAAGCAGGTTTGTTCTGCCGGCGCGCTTACGGCTTTTTTTTGAGGGGAGGGGGGGCTTTTTTATTTCCGCTTTTTAGGTGGATTCCAAAGGAGGGGTAGGGAGAGAGAAGCAGCTACTTCCTTTCGGGAGGCTGACAAAAAGCTTGTTTGGAGAGCGAGCCGAGCGCTGATGCGTGACCGAGCGCCTGTACTGGAATTAGCAGTTTTTTAGGCGCGTTAATGAGGCTTTCTTTTTGGGTTGCTTTTTTCGGGGTTTGGAAATGTTGATGGAGTATTTAACCAATAATAATTATTGGATTAAAGAGCTTCATTTTTTTAATTGTTGGTGTTTTGTTAATTTATAAAGAAAAGATTTAATATGTACTTGTTTCTGTATATTTTATTTCAACTTTTAATCGTATGAAAAAATTACACTTCTACTATACACTGCTAAGCATCTATCTAGTCCTAAATTAATTTAGTTTCACAAAAGTACAAATTGGCAATAAATATTATCAAAAATCGTAAATTCGAACTTTTTAATATAGTGAATATTAATTACTACTTAAAAATATACAATTTTTATATTTTCAGAATTTATAATTAAATTTCTATATATAATTATTGCCGTCAACTTGAATTTTTATAAAACTTATTTAATATCGAAACGGACTAAATCTTCACTGAAGAAATGAAATTATCAAGCAGCACCAAAATACAAAAAAAAAGAAAATAAGCCGGATACAATTATTTCTTATTCCTCTCATTCACCTCCTCCCAAATCAATCTCTTCCCAATCCTCAACCAACACTTCCTCCTCATTTTTTCCAATTATTCGAACCCCCATAACCTTAAAAACCAAGTCTCATCGACAAGGTGCATCGGCATCGATCCTTCCAAAAAACCCACATCCCAAAATTCCAAGGGATTTAAAAAGACATCCTCCTCACCATCCAGCATCCCTCTCGACACGTCTCACAAGAACCTACAAAAAAAAAGAAGAAATCGCTCCAAGCCCGTATCCTCCTTATTATAACATTTTTTCCGTCCGTTCATCCCCGGCCGAAATTGCAGCAGGTCCTTCTCCGCGGGCCTTCATACAAAGAAACCCGCGCATCGCTGACCTGCGACAGAGTACTAAGAAGCAGTGATTCTTCGAGATTCCTCCTTGACAAAAGGACCTACGGGCTCTCCCCTCTATTCAGCTCTAGAGCTAAAAGAAGAAAAGTCCTCCCCTTCTCTCGTTCATTCACGAAAAAGCTTCGCCGGAATATATCCGGCATTGTAGCTGCGCGCGCTGCTCTTCGAGCTGCAGGAAAAATCGAGCGGAAAATCGAGACGATTTTTGCGGCGAGTGTAAGATTGAGAGACGCTGGATTGTGATTTTGCGAGGAGGGAGAGAGAGAGAGAGAAGTGCAATGGACTGGAAGCGATAAATGGCACTCGAGAGGATCGCATTCTTGAGGAGACAATTCAATGCGGAGCTGGAGTCGGGCTGGCTAAGTTATTGTTCAAGGAGTTAAACATTTTGCGCCTCTTGACTTTGCGGTCTTACCTGGCCCTCTGACAAATGTAGCCCTTGTTGCGGGTATTGTTGAAACTTGGCTTGTATGAAGTTTCAGGTGGAGAAAAAATGTTGGAGAGAATGAAGAAAATGTATGTAAGGAGAGTAGGTTTGCAGTTATTTTTTTGGCAATGAGTAACTTTTGTTGATTCAAAAAAGTTTGATATAAATTTTTTCGTATTTTAACATAACAAAATCAATTTGATTTAACTTTTTATGTCCGCTATATAGGAAAATTTTATAATACTTAACACTACGTAAAAATGTTCACACCAAACAGAGTAACACCAGCTTAATCATGTAAATCTGCTAACACTACCAAGCAACAAAGCAACACTTCGCAAAACTTTCTCACAATAGCAAAAGCACAAAAACTACCCATCCCGCAGGTGCCCGATCTAGTCCCCCGTCCTCGCGAATAAAAACCCCGAAACCAGCCGTCCTCCAGCAACAACCGCCTTAATTATTCAAAAACTCGCAGAACTCGCTCGCTCATCCCAGCCACCTCTCTCCATTCACCAAAAACTCAAGAATGTCCATTCTCGTCTCCAAAAACCGCCACGCAGTCTAGCCATTCTCCGTATTCGTCTTATAGTCACCTGTAGCCCTCGACGTGCGGTCATCTCCCATGAATGGAAAATCGAGCTCAAGCCCACGATCTTTAAATACGTTTTAAGGGGCGCACCCCCGCGAGGTGGGGGCTCACTTTGGCACGAGATTCGTCACGGCCACTTCAGGTCGCCGCGCGCGTAGTTTTTCGGGAAAGCTGAATGAGCGGCCGAGGTGGTCCGTCATTCAAGATTTTCGAGGGCCTTGGCTGTGTTTTTGGGCATTGTGAGGGAGGAGGATCGCTGTCCTTTGGAGTAGGTGGACATTGTGGACTTTCACTCCTTCCGCGACGGGAGGACTTTTTGCGCTTTGTTCGTAATGTAGGCTGGATGGCTGGGTGTCACTGAGCACCGAAACATTTTTTTTTTGGAGGAGATTTACTGACTTTTGGTTTGGGTTTGGATTTTTTTTAAGGTTGTAAGAGGGAAAAGTGGGATTTGGTATTGTGGACGCATTTTTGTGGAAAATGATCGTCTATAGAGATTTTTATGCACTTAGTTTTCCATTATATTAATTAACTAACGAATTTTTGAAAGCTATTATGAATTATTGTTTTAAAAAATGATCATACTTTATTTTGCATAAATTCAAAATGAGATATTATGTCAAATTTATTATTTGAATTTATACAAATAAATTCTTCCATTACACGTGAATTTACAAAGACTGAACTAAATTTAAATCTTAAACAATTCTTTAAAATCCACACACATATTTACAGAGGAGCACGCAAAATATTTACCAACCATCACAAGCGCCCAGAATCATCAGATACCACTCTCATAAACAAATCCCACAATCATATTCTGCAATCGTCACATCAACACTCATCCAGGTACCCATCCATCCACCGTCACCACTGACCAATTCGCCCACTATCCGGTCACCACGCGTCCGCAGCAACCTGATTATCTCCACTAATAACTATCCAAACAAACACTCTCTTTTCTCCTTCTCAAGAAAAACACAGACGCAGACGTAAACAGCCATTAAATCAATCGCTCGCAACTCTACGGATTTTCCGCAGCGATACGCTCAGCTCGCTATCTCCAACTCGCAAGGTAGCCTTATCTATTCCCCTCGCCCTGGGCGAGGAAAATCTCGCTCTCGGCGGGGTGCCTCGAGGAGAGAAAATACGGCATCCTTCGTGAGAGAGAGACAAAAGGCGTCGGTGCAGCGCCGAGCGATATGACACACTCGGGGATAAGGAGACAATAGCGCGCGCAGCTGATAAACACCGGCTGCACGTGATTTCATAATCTGTCTGTACCTCGTCTAAGCGCTCTGAGTCAGAGAGAGTGTCGGCGGCGCTAGCTGGTGAAAAGTGTTGTTTTTCAAAATTTTGAGTGTGGGGGCGAGGGGTGAGGGGAGTGATTTTTACTGATTGCGATATTGTTTTCGGCGCAGCAGGTAGTAGGATTTGAGGGGCGGAGGTTGGAGGAATTTAGAATATCGCATGCTTGGGTTGGAGGTGACGTCATCGATTGCGGAAGTGTGACTATAGGGCGATGCTACGGAATATTAGTATGCGCAGTGTGTTGGTAAACAGACTTGCGAGAGCCTGTTTTTCGTGAAAGGAGGTTGTTTTTTTATACTTTGGTGAAAGTAAGAAGAGTTTGGATTAATATTATGATATTTTTATGTAACTTTATTTATTTAATTTTTAATATTTATCACGATTAATTTAAAAATGCTATACTGCTAATAAGTACAGAATTATATAAATGATACTAGATAACAATTTAAAAATTATTAATATGCAGTTTGCTTCAACACGCACACTACCTGAGCCTACCCCTTTGTCACCAGTTAATCTCATAATCCGCTTAAATCCTAAAGACTCTCTCCTTCAAAAGATTCAGCAAGAAAGATCCATTTACTCTACTTGTTATCGTTTAACAGAAAGCATGTTGATACACATCGCAACCGATTTTTCCAAACTTAATAACTTATCAAGAAAAAAACAAAATTTTCTCCAACCCAGTCAAACCCAAAAACCTCAACCTCCTCGCATAAATCACATCTCCAGGTACTTCCCGCCCATACAATTGCAACAAAACTTTTCCGCCAGCCGCTCCGGCGCCTTTTCTTACCAACAAAGAGCAATATAAATATACATCGACTCCTTCTCGATCTAACCGCGCGCCCTTACAGAAGAGTCAAGAAGCGCGCGCATTGTACCTCTCTACCATCCCAAAAATCCCCCCCTCCTATCGATCGAAACCAGCTCTCCACATCATCGCCATCATCTCTACAAACTCACCCAGCTCCCGTATACACACGTCCACCTCTCCCCTCTATATCCAACCTAGCAGCCTGCTTCCTTCGGGACTCTTATACGCACACATGTCCTTCTATACATACCTACCTCTCTCTCTCTCTAAAAAAAAAATGGGTCCGGGGCATAGCGAAACTAGTCTCGGTGGGGCCCCTCGCGCATATGGCGCGCACCAGGTGTTTCGGAAAAGGTGAGCAGGCGCGCGCGCGCGCCGCTCTCTCTCCCCTCTCGAAAAAAAAAGAGGGAAGGTAGCAGCTTCCTTCCGACTGCCGCGCTAGGGGAGCTGTATATACGCCGGCGGCTCGTCTTTCCTAATAATTATACAGATTTATTCGAGACCGACGACTGAATTACACAGGCGCTCTGGCTTAGGCGTCGAATTAGAGCGCGTGAAATCCGCACCTTGTTGCTGTCTGTGTGGAACGATTGAAGAGGGACTGAGTCACGGCTGGAGGAAAGAGTTGGTCCTTGGAAATGCGAAGCGAAAATGATTTTTTTTAGCACGGAAGCTGACGATTATGTATATGCGCGGGTTTTTAGAGTGTAGGTGCGGGATGGAACACCTTTGAGCTGGCTCGTGAGGTTATTAAATAAGGATACGCCGGCCGATTAATCTTGGAAATTACACGGGGAGAGAGGCTGGAGAGAGGCAGGGCGGATTCTGTGAAAATTAACGAGGACGCGATGATTATAAGTGTTTTAGAAAGCGCCGGCACGCTCGCCGCTGATTAGAGGTGTTATTTTAACGCTGTTTTTTTTTTATTCTTCGTCGCACCTTGTTATTGATTCGGTATTAGCGCTAGATATAATAATGTAAAATTTCGTATTTACATTATGGTAAAGACGATAATTTTTTTGGAATTATGTATTTATTCAACAATATCCTAAACAATAAATAAACACATGTAAACATATGCACCTTCCAGAGCCGTAAAAAAGATGTTACACGAAAACCATTAGAATCGCTTAGACCTAACCGACCGAAAATTTTACACGCATCCTGACGCGCCGTCACCTCTCCCATATAACTCATCCTCCGTCCTACCGCTAAAAAAAAGGGCAAACCTAGAGCCGCGGCACATCGGGCATAATTTAAAAATATATACCTCCACCTATCCCAACCTCGCGCGCCCCTCGGTTATGTATATACGAAAATAGGGCTCCTTCCGAAAAAGTATTCCGGCCGCGCACACCCGGAAAAACCGGGTGCGTATGTAAGAGAGAGGTCGCTTTGGGTAGAAGAAAAGAGCCGCGCGCGGATGTGTATAGCCGGTATTGTGCGCGCATTTGGCGAGTTTATGCTTATGAGCTGGGTTATATCGCGCAGGTAGACGATTCATGCCCGGCTGCCTGGTAAAAAGCGAGCTTTTGAATATTGTAATTTTTAAGGATCACGGCGATGGTTTGTTAATTTTTTGTTGCTCAGCCTGATATACCTGATCGATCGTTAATAATAATGAATCCTTACCGTCGACACTCAACCGATTTCCCGTAAAAAAACTCCATTTCAAAACGCAATTTATCCAGCAACCAGAAACCAATATCCACTTAAACAATCCCCGCGTTAAAAAACCGTAATCCGCTCGGCGAACGAACAATCGGCAAATCTCGCACGCCCTCGGCCTATAATCGATCGCAAATTTACGTGCGCTCTAGCTCTCACCTATAACCACACACACATACAGATCGGCAGGGAGCCGGCTTTGCGCTCATTACGCAAGTCTCGCTCGAGCCGAAGGTTATTCCCTCAAAAATGCCTATCCTTTTCAGCAGGCTGGCTGCAGTAATACGCGAGAGGTGGGAGAAGCCAGGAGGCGCCGTCGAGTCGCGTGCCCGCGTAGCTGTACACGGCAGCCCTTTTGCCGAGCTGGACACGCGCCGAGGAGGATTGCGACAATTTCGAATGATAACGGGGGTATTGTTGTCGCGCGGATTATTATGAGAAAGGTTTCGCGAGAGGTCTGGGTATTATATGTTCAGGGATTGAAATAGATCGGTAATTACAGTGTTTAGGGTGTGATTAATCGCCTCTGGATTGAGAAAATGGAAATGTAAATCAATGGGAGGGAGAGAGCGGAGTTTTAATGTCGGTGCGCGGGTTTTGTTTGGTTTTACACGCTTTGGAGCGAGTCGCGCTGGTTGCGCGAAAGGTTTTTGAAAAATTTATATTTTAGTACAAAGTTGCTTGGCTTTTCAGGTTTACAATAGACGTAGTTTCGCAAATTACGAGCGATCGGTTTTTCAATTACCGATATCAATTGTGTAGTTTCTTAAGAAAGCAGGGATAAAACGTGCGTGTAGAACTATTAAATTTAATTGGCCTTCATAGAAAACGGAAAGTCAAAAAGGGTATAAAAAGCCACCGACAATATAACCTTCCCTTCGCAAACATCATAAAGCCCGATCATTACCTCGCGCAAATAGCCAGAATATAAAAGTATCCATAAATCGGCTCGCATTCGTGCGCAAGACTCTACTATCCCTTTCAATAAAAAAACTTTTTCAACGCCCGCTACTCTCGACTCTTATAAGCGTATACACATTTTCCTCTCCAAGACAGTTTCATACAGTTAAAAGCCCTGGCTCCTTTATCCGAGCGGCGCTGCAGATGTTCGTCTCTCTTCCTAGAAGCATCCTTACTAAAAAGAGAGAGAGATGCACCTCTCCTCTAAAAAACACTTACGCATCCAAAAAGGCCGTCCCTATACCAAAGAGCGGCCGGCACGCGCCAAAATCATTAGGCGCGCACATCGGAATGCCTCCCCCGCTCCTTCGCAAAAATCGGCCCCATTGTGCTCCTCTCCCTGCCCGAAAAGATAATAATGGATCTCTCTCCTGCACATGTGCGCGCGCACACACACACACGGATATACATCAGCGGCAGCAGGCTCGAGGGGTGCTCTCTCGCTCGTGTGGGTTCCAGCACGCGTGGGCGATGCTGCGGCACGCGACACGACCGTTATACGTTGCGCGCCGGATGGAGAGAGAGAGAGAGAGAGAGGGGCAGTCGTGGATATATCCCCAGCAGTGGGGCAGCGCTTGGTAGGAGGGGAAGGGAAAGAGAGAGAGAGAGAGCCCCCCTTTTGTCAGGCCGCGTATACGCACACGCGCCCAAAGCGCTTAACTTTTGTGCGCTCCTGCTTTTCCTGAAGCGTATGTATGCATCTCTCTTTCTCCCTGGCGCTGTGTACGTAGACACAAAAAGGAGATGCGGCGCGCGCGCCAGCGCAGCTTGCTTTTTCTTTTGTCGAAAGGAGAAAGAGAGCTTTCGATTCTAATGCTCCGGCCTGCAGCCGCTCGGTATTGAAAATATACCAGTTTTTCGGATGCTGCTGCTGATGCCCCCTCCATGGCGCGAGTTTTTTTGTTGAATGAAATAATAAATTGCTGGAGTGAGGGAAGAGAGAGGGAGGGTATTGTAGAGGTTTTAAGGAAATTTTCGATTGTGATGCGCACTTTTGGAGTCGAGTGGTGTGTAATTGTTTTCGGGAGGATCTTGAATGGTTATGCGAATGAATCATGCTTCTTTTTGAGAGAGACCGTTTGCAGTTGTTGCTGCTGCGCCTGATCGCATTTTAATATTGAAATAAGTACGAGTCTGTAGAAAAATGCATTGACATTATGCGGTTAATAGTTTTTTTTTATTCTTATTTGAGAATTTAAAATTTTTAAACAGAATACTAAAAGCAACTCAAACCCTATTAAAAAATTCAGTTAATTTCGCAGCTTTCCAGTTTCATCCGAACAGCATAAAACGCCCACCGAAAACCCTCTCACCAACCCGTAATCTAATCCGCACCTAAACAATCCAAAAATATTCGTCACTCCACCAAAATATTCAAAGCACGCTCATAAACGCATCGTCACCCTCGGCGCCCAAATAGCAAAACAAGCATCTTCCATCTCCACAACACTCCGCTCTCATTACACTTACAATCTCGCGCAATCAGAAGCCTCCTATCGCAATCCCGACGCAACAGCCTCAGAATCATCTTCCAAAAGCCAACAAGGGTTAAGACACATCCTACACCCAGCGCTCTAATATCCCGGAAGGTAGCGCACCCTCCTGGTGGGGGCCTCTAGGCGCGTGCTGCCTCAGAGTGAGAGAGCGGCGCGCATCTGCCTAGTCGCGCGCGCATCGAAGCGAGCGAGCGAGAGAGAGAGAGAGAGAGAGGCGGCTGTGTCGCGCTAGAGAGTATAGAGTCTCAGCGGTGGGGGTAGCGCGACGAGAGAGGGCGGGGATGGAGGAGCGCGCGAGCGCGAGCGATTGGCCTGGGCCGAGGGGGCCTCGGGGACCTGCATTGGCCGGGCAGCACGTGCGAGCCACCTGCGCGCCGCGGCGGTGGGGGCTAGGCTACAAAAGGCCCCGTAGGGGCCGCGGAGAGCTCAGAGACCGGCTCGCAGCCGTACGAGACGCAGCAGCAAAGCTCATTCAGCTCGCTCAGTTGCTCGACTCGTGAAAATAAAAAATAACGACACTTGGAGATCTATCGTTTTAGAGACGAAGTTCAACACACGCGATCAGTGCCATTAGAGAGAGAGATTGTCAAATGTGGACTTTCTGACGACGCCAGTGTTTTTTTCAAGAAGAAAATAAGTGAAGTGATTTCGCGTACTGATACATATTTATGTACGTCGAGATTATTCTCTTTGTGCTGTGCGACTGAACGGAGAGAGGCGCAGTGACTAAGACTCACTGGCAGCCAGGATTTTATTTTTTTCGACTTTTCGACAAGTTAGAAAAACGACTTTCAACATGCTCGTCGACGAGACGCCGAGAAGCTTCGTCAAGAAGAACAACAGCTACAGCCACTGCCCGCTTAAGAAGCGGCCGGTGAATGTCATGCCCGTCGAGGAGCTGCCTAAAACCGAGATCAAAGGTAAGCATCGTGATTCTGTCCTTGACTCTCATTTTACCTTTCTTCAAGTTTTTCTTAGTTTTCAAATTAAAAAAAAAAGAAAATCTTTTACTTCAAATTTTTGTAACTTTATACTTTTGAAAAAAAATATTCTAAATTCAACAAAGTAATTTTATTCAAAATCTTTTCTAAAAAAAAAAAAAAAAAAAATGTGACTTAACTAACCTTGCCGTTCCTTTTTGTGTTTTCAGAAGAAATGATCGAGGTCGTAGACGACATCCCCGAGCCCGAGAACCTCAGCACGAAGCCCGAGGATCTCCGGCGAACGACGCCAAAACGCGCTCGCTCACCCTCACCTATCCATCACCCCACGACCATCCACTACCCAGTCATCAAACGCTCGCCTTCGCCAATTTCCATCAAGACCAGCTCGCCATCGCCGATCGCCCACCATCCTCAGATCTCGGCCTACCAGCCACACTACCCGACTAAAGCCATCACACCGCCAGCGGCCATCGCACCGATCCACCCTGTAGCCAAGAAGGCCCGCGTTGAAGTCATCCAGCACGATAACGGCGGCAGCAGCAGCACATCGCCGATGCACTTCATGGCCGCCAAGTCACCCCTGGAGCCACTCAACCTCAACACTCCGGTAGAGCCTCTAGCTCACTACGCTCACTATCTGCCATATCCACCGCACTACTTGCCTTACCCGGCCTACCGCTACCCCGGCGAGGCTCTCTACCCGTCGTACCCGGTAGCTGCCTACCCGCACTCTTCACCCGAACACCAGTCCGTATCACCTTCACCGCCGCATGCGGCCCTCACCTGCCCGACGATCCAGCGACCGATTGCCAGGAGCTACGCCAGCCACTGGGCCAGTCCCGACCAGAGCGGACTCTCGCCGACCGGCTCCCTCGGCTCGGCCTCCCTCAGATCGCCACCACCCATCAGCCCAGAAGACCTTTCTTCACCGGGCAGCGACAGCGGCAGATCATCCGCAGGCAGCACATCGGCCGGCTCCACCATCGTCAAGCTCGAGAAGAGCAGCCCAGTCGTTACCTCATCTTCAGCTAAAGGCTCCAGCCCACCGAGGTACCAGTGCCCTAACTGCGCCAAGCCCTACACGTCGCCTTCAGGCCTGATGAAGCACCAGCAATTCCACTGCCCTGCGGCTGAAGGCCAGGCGAAGAAAATCTACACTTGCAAATACTGCCAGAAGACGTACAACACCCTCGGCTCTCTAAAAATGCACATCAGGACGCACACGCTGCCCTGCAAGTGCCAGTACTGCAACAAGGCCTTCTCCAGACCCTGGCTTCTTCAGGGCCACATCAGAACCCACACGGGCGAGAAGCCGTTCAGCTGCAATCACTGCAAACGCGCCTTCGCCGACAGAAGCAACCTTCGCGCTCACATGCAGACCCACAGCGACGTGAAGAAATACCATTGCTCGTCCTGCAGCAGGACCTTCAGCAGGATGTCGTTGCTGACGAAGCACCAGGAGAGCGGCTGCGCTGGAGTAGCAGTGCCCATCGGCTATAAATGCTGAGTGACTAAATTTTCGATTATTTCGAGAAAGACATTATAGTGACTTTTTGTGCCTTAACCAAGTATGCCATTGCGGCTGCTGCGATCATTCCTACAGTACAAACGTTGAGAGACTTGATGTAATCGCGATGTATATAGACGGGAGAGATGTTTTATTTTTTTTCTACGAGAGAACTCTTATTATTGTACTTAGGGCGGTGCGCGCTGTTATGCACACAGACAGACGTCGGGCGATTAAAGTGACAAATTTTTATATATTACCGCGATCGGGTGTCGCGGTTTTACCGTGAAACTGCCGTGCCATGTTTTTTTTTCTGTCATTAATTTTTTCGTTTTTTTAATTTTGTGTCTCGTTTGCAAATTGTACTTTACATGGATCGAGAAAAGCTTTGCCACGACAATTGTCTTTCTTGCCACAACTTTATAACTTGTATTCCTCGAGGACTCGACTGCTTTTCGAGTGCGTTTTTTCCTCAATTTTTTTCTTTTATTGTACTTTTTTCCTTTTTACCTTTTAGTAATTTATGCTCTTAGCTTCTTAAGTCGAAAGAATAAAAAAGTAAAACGTGCATACGCGCACCAAAGTGCCATTCATGTTCGCGAGTTGTAAACAAATCATCATGAGTGTATTTATGTGAAAATGCGAGATTCGAGAGAGCGAGAGGAAAGAAAAAGCCTATTTTGTAAATATCACGCGCGTATTGTATTGCGAGAAGCCATTGCGAAGTCGGAGAGATTTCAAAAAAATTTTCTTCGTGGCCATTTCGATGTTTCCTCTGTTTTTTTTTTCTACTTTGCGCATATCCTCTAAGTTATTTTGAAACACTTGAAACTAGTCATTGTACATTGTAATAATTTAAAAAGATGGGATAAAGTCGTACCCAATCACCTTTTTAAAGATGAAGAAAAACTTTATATTTATGTAATTTTTCTGAGTTGCTTCGAGAAAATAGAGAGTAAATGTCCAGCTACGACGAGAGAAAGTAACGACGAAATTGTTACGCCGACACTAGTGTGCCTATTTTTTTGTATGCGACTCAGGGGCGAGTACCACTATTTCTAGACTTGTATAGAAAGTAAACTATTAAGAGATAAAGATATCGCCTATATATATAGAGATTATTTTATACGAAATAAAATATGAAATTTAAACTATAAACCATTTGCTATATTTAATTATCAATACCTTTACCTACCTACCTTTACCATATCCAAATATTCATATTCTTTCATGAATTATTATTTTCATTTATAATCAATTTAAAATTTAAAAAGAAGTTAATTATCTTGAAAAATAATTTTGTTTCAAATATCGAAAGTATTTATCTTTTATTTATTTTTCAAACTGGTCGTAAAGTTCATAAATTAAATGTTAATAAATATTTATACTCAAATTATATTTTAACAATTATTTATGTTTTTTGAAAATTAATGCAAACATTTTGTCATTACTGTTGCTTTTTCAAAGTACATAGTTTTTTTAACAATGAAAATCAATTATTAAATATGTAAAACCAATGAATGCAAAATATAGATTATTTTATATTAGATTTAGAACAAATGATTTTCAAATTTAAAATATGAAGAAATTTAAAATTCTTGTTGAATAAGAAATTAAGTTATAAGTATTAGTAAGGCTTGAGTAAGAAAATTCAGATATGGAAAATAAAGTACCATCTCACGTATGAATTATAAAAATTTATTGAATATACAAACTATGAATTAATATACATAAAAATTAACAACGCTAAAACTAAACTCAACTTAAACCAAGCCTTAGCAAACGCAACGCAAAGCCAGTAGTCCGTAACAATTCGATAATCAAACATCATCAATAACCAAAGATTTATCCCTCAATTCAATCGCTCCGATACAGATTGATGAAACCCACTCACACACACACACAACCCCAGCGCGCGTGCCAATCCCGTTCTCCATCCCTCATTCATCTGCAGGCGAAAATTAGCCTGCAACACAAAGCTCTAAGACCGGCGCTCTCTCACCGACTCGAGGTAAACAACATATGGCTCTTACTTACAGCCATATATACCCAGCTTGCTGGCTGTCTCCCGCAAAACCCAGCGCAATAACTTACCTGGGGGCGACATTCGATTCTAGCGCGTATTAGGTATCGCTCGCTAGCTCGCCCTATTCAATTGCCGATTTTTTCGCGGAAGGTGCTATTCTTCGGCTCTACTATTATATGCAGCATTTTCCGCTCTTTGAGTAAATAGCCCGGCGCTCTTGGAATAAATTGAAATTTAACGCGTTATGGGTTAGTGTCGCGCTGAATGCGCCCCTTTTTTTCGGGGGATAATGGATTGGTTATTGAGCGCGCGGGATTGTTCAAATATTTGCGGCATTGGTGGAGGGATTCGAGACTTTTTCCGCGTACTCAAGTGCGCTTCTTTGGCGCGAGAGGCGCGATGATGTAGGCTGGATTCCGCGAACGGCGAGCTATTAAAAGGCGAAAAAAAAACGATGATTTGCAGGTAATTAATTAATGTGCGTGGGAGATAACGAGGCACTTGTCGCATGATCGATGTTTTAACGCGGTTAATTGACGCTTTTCAGATACGTAATTGGTAAACGAAGGGGAGAGGTGCAGCGTTGGTTTGGTTTGGCTAATTTAATTGAGTTCACACACGTGACTATTTTGTCACAGGACCGAAACGTTTTCTCTTTGCTTTGAGCGACAACTGTGTTTGCTTGCGCCGGCTGGCTTGCATATTTTTTTTATGAAAACAAATCGACAAGCTGAGAAAGATTGATGATACGTCGTGATGCAAGTCTGCCTTAAGGTGGCGCAATTTATTTATTCACCTGTAGGTTTTGTGTGTCGGTTTATTCTAATTTAGCACAGATACATAGTTACTATACTTAATTACGGCGACGATATTATCAATTTATTTATCTACCAATAATTTCTCAACGATTCAAACTCAATCTAAAACCTCACCAAAAACAAGTCACCCAGGCAAACACACTTACTAAAAGTACGTTAAAATCAGCATCGCGTCCCATAACGTACGCATTTCGTTCGTTACTCGCGCGCAACTCGGCGCGTGCGAACACGTTTCTCTCTCTTTTTCTCTCACAGTATATCCACCCAGCGCGCGAGAAAACACGCGTATATAAGCTACCCACCGCTGCAGCTCTGTCTCTCTCCGCGGGGACCTGAAAAAAAAAAAACGTACAAGATCCAAGTCTCCCCTTTTCGAAGTGAGCGGTCCAACGGTTCGGAAGCAGGGCAGCGCTGGTTTCGAAAAAAGAAGCCGAGTCTTGGCGACGTTACAGGACCTCTGACCCTTCTTACTTCTATATGTGTGTACCAGTAAAGGAGGGAGACGATCACCTGCTGGATTTCAGGCGAGTACGTGTATATAACCGACTTTAGGTGTAGAGCGAGAGGGAAAAACCCCCGATGGGTCTAGGGGAGTTTTCTCTCATTGCGAGTACCTGCAGGCTGGATTGGGGGAATTGCAGGGTATTAATGTATGAGGACTGGCTATGGTGATAGTTGGGAGGCTTGGGTGTTTTTCGAAGGCTGGGCGGAGTGAAAATATTTGGCTCGGGGTTATTGCTGCTTTGTAAGGATTGGAAAGGATGATTGGAAAGGAGATTCGATTTTTGAGCGCTTTTGGTTTTTGGTGTTCGTTTTTGGATTGAGGATATCTGGAAATTGAAATTGAGAATTATATGTAGGTCTTGGTTGTTAGAAGCTGAATAAATTATGTTAATTTTGCTTCTAAAGAGAGAATAAAGATTTAAAAAATAATTTTAAAATTTATTTTAAGAATTTACACAGTAATTGTAAAAAGATACTACTTACAGTACAAAGTTATGTATTTACTAAATAATGTAACAAATTTACTCCAACGACATAATCAACCGAATCCCTGTAGCCTTGTTATTCCACTATTTCTCACATTGTAAAACACCTTAAACCTCCCAGCCCAGTAGCCTCCCCACCATTCGTAAACCATTAGCATAACAATTAAAAATCAACTAACCATCCACCGCTCGCAGCGATCCCAAACCCAAAAGAAAGCGATCCAAAACTAAAACTTAAAGCCCGCTCGCAACAACGAAAAATTCTACGCTCTCGTAGCAATCACAGAAAGCGAGCTCCTGCAAAGGCTTTGCAGAAATCCGTGCGGGCGCATTACCTTGGAATGTCCCCATTCACAGGGCCGACCTCATTCATCGGGGGCTCGCGGCCCGACAGGTGTTCCCGCCTTTTATAAAAACGTCGCAAGCAAGCTGTAAAACTTGCCGAAGACGAAGCTGCGGTCTCTTCCGAACGGTTTATATACACTGCGAAGTCTCGCGCGAAAAGGAGAGGGGGGGGGGGCTTCCTTTACGACTGGTGTGCTTCGATCGAACAGGTGCGTCTCATACCTGAGAGAGAGTGTGTATGTATTTGGTGGTGTTTGTAGTGGTGGAGGTGTGTGTAAGAGTGTGCGTGGAGTTTTGCAAAGCTGATGGAACGGAGAGGAACGACAAAGGGTAGGAGCGAGGGAATGAATCTGGGCGAGGGATATGGTGAGAGGGGGCACTGGTTTTGAGTTTTTTTATATTTTAGATTTTGTTTGATTTGATTGTTTAATTATTATTACTTATTTACTCGACTGCCTGATTAAAATTATTATCAGAGCATACTACCATGTTGTAATATAAGATACATTAATATTTATGAATAATTTTTTCCATTACTGCTGTTTAGACCAGATAACCAACGATTCCTGCACGTGACTAAGAAACCAAACACACAAAAGCGAGTCAAAAATTTACTTTTTCAACGACGAAACACAATCGCCGAGTCGTTAAATTAACGATGCAATCAATTCTTTATGATTCAATGCAAAATTCGTGTACTCTTTGTGCGGCCGCAGGGTTTTACGGCAAAATTATGTAAAGAGCGGAGCTAAGGCGCGCAGGTAGCTGCACACACATACAGGGAGAAACACACGTCGGGAGAGTTTTCAGGGAAAGGTTCCCGGGTAATTTAATTTGTAAAGCAAAGCGACCTGCCAGCGCTGCCTCCGAATTAAAATCGCTTCTTTGTTGCGGCTTTGATTCAGCATGAAAGGAAGTTCGTGCCAGTCGAGAGTTTAAGCTTTCCTCGAGTTATAGATTCAACGATTTCAGAAATTAAAAGGCGCTTGACCCTACTGATACTATCGCAAGATTGTCGTCACTCGGATACTTATTGTATGGTTGCCATCTGATTTTATCTATACTGTTACTGAATAAATGTTTGGTAAATTTTTAAGTAATTATTAAAGTTAATAATATGTTTTATTAATTAGATTGCAAATTTGAATTAAAATATTAAAAGATTTTTTAATCATTAAACTTCTATAACAAATTATTTTTATTAGAAAGCAAACTGTAAATACTTCAAATATTAAAAAGTTCAAATACTTTCTTAAATATTGTAAATGAGAAATTGGTGCAAGGAAAAAGAGGTTAGTATTTTTTCGAATTCTTTATAACTGTAAATTATCATCAAAAATATATAAAAAAATTAATTCTCACGATTCGAAAAATACATTTTTAAAATATGTGAAATCAAAAAATTGAATTTAATGGAGCGATTGAGCACAGAATTCAGCCAAGTCAAATTAATGTAAATTTACTTCAGTTTTCGTGGTTCGAAAAATATTGATAATTTTTTCAATAACTTTCTTTCATTAAAAAGAAAAGTAGCCTAAGAACTAAAAATTTTAGTGGAGAAAGTCCTCACTATACCTAATAATAATAATAATTCTTCAATAAATAACATCTCCAATTTGAATACCAACAAGCTCCCACCAAAAAAATAAAATCAAAACCAAAAAACTACCCATATCCAAAGCTCCACCTGCTCCTCACTCCGCATCTCACCATACCCCGAGGCCCGTTTCGCAAGCGTAGCGTCAGCTCCGAATGCCCGATTAGCATGCGTTACGCGCGCGCGACACGAAAATCTCCCTACTCCGATTACGCGGCACCTGCTCGTCATCCTTTCTAAAACGCGCCCGCTTATATGTATACATATATACTTACGCGTGTATTCGAGCGGCGAGCGTCAATAGAGAATTTTCGCTGCGGATACACTTGGTGAGCACCTGACTGTCCTCGAGGAAGCCCTTCATCACTTCCGGGAAGACACATCTCGACGCGTGTATGGCTGGGCTGAAATGCCAGGTGGATGTGCCTGGGATGGGTGTGGGTAGAGATAGACGCGGTGTTTTTTGAGATAAAGAGGTGGTTATGGTTGCGATGCTTTGTTTTCTGGGTGTTTGGAGGATTGGTTGCTGATGGGATTATTAGTATACTTTCTATACGAGTGATATTAGAGTAAGGTGACGTTTGAATCAGTTTTAATTCAATATACACGTATACTAATTAAACACGTGCGCTTAATTTATGTTACTTAATTATTTAACATTACCGAACTATTTTTCACCAAGCGCGATATCTGAAAAACCAGTTGCCATTACATAATTAACCAGAGCGCAGGTTTACTGGAAAGCGTAATCCAGCGCGTTCCTTACACACACACGATATACAAGACTAAAAATAGCCTATATACCGAGAAGGAATTAGTCATCGAGCAATAAAATAACGATCTCCAATTCGACTGGTCTAGAAAAAGTGTTTATCGTAAACAAATATTTGCACGCCGCGCGGCGCGGGCGAAGCTGGTTTTAATTAATCTCAGTGGGGCCTTTGGCAGAGTGGTAATTTAGTAATGGTCGCAGCACACGCGCCGAGCGGTAAGAGAGAGAAATTGATACAAGGGCGGCAGATAGTTTAGCTCGAGCGCCCTCGAGGAATGTTTCTCGCCGCGTTTCGTTTCAATGAGCCTTAATTAGCATATTCATAACTTCATAATATTTTACGGTATTGTTATCGGCGTTTATTATCAACCTGCGCGGCTTTTATATACATTTGTCGCTGATAAAAAACTGCAACTGAAAATCACTTTGGGCTTTTTGCTTTTTCGTTTAATTAATTAAGCGAGCGGAGAATAAATTCAGAGTCGCCTGACAATTATATAGCAATAACAATAAAGTTAATAAAAGCGCGGCTAAGGAAACAGTGTAACTCAATTAAATCGATAAAAAAATCGGTAATATTATTCATACCGATTTTCGAAAAAATATACCTCGCTTAAAAAAAAATTCAAAAACTGACATAACATTACCCAGAACTCCCGATCGTTCCTAAAACTCGGCCGACCCCGCCAATTAAATAACAGTTAATTCGCGCGAACTGTCCTCCATAACCCACATATCCACCTGATTTTTTTCGAAATAACATACCCACTCTCGAAGAACCCACTTCTGAAAAAAAAGGCGCCTCGCCTTCGAGAGCCCGGCGAGATTGACTCGCCACGGAGCCAATATTCTTTCTCATTAGCCGGCTCCTCGTCGACCTTTTGACAGGCCTCGAAACAATCTCGGCGCAGAAGCAACAACCTGCTACTCTCCGAGGCCGGCTTTTTGTTGCGAGGCGGTAGCGGCCGCACAACAGATGGCTCGCGGAACCGTGCGAGCTCTGTGTATGTATATACGTGCGGTCGGCAGAAATATCCACCTGTTGATGATGCTGGCCGCTTCTTTTTTTTTGTTCTTTATTGAGTGGCCGAAAGGTTTCGGAGGATATATACGCCCTAGTCGCGGATTCCTGCGGATTAGTGGGTTTTGTGGGCTGGGAAGTCGAGTGGAAAGCCGATCTTCTTTTTTGGAAGCCGAATACGGAGGTACTGTTATGTTAGCGTTGGAAATTGAAAAATAAAATAAATCAGGATAAAATTTTATGGAGATTTTCGAAATGAAGATAAGCGTAAAGGGCACGTATATTTGAAGAAACGGAAAAATTATTACGCGAAGATAATTAAATATTCACTGACCTTGAGCCCAAGCTCTTTATCGCAACATTAAAAGGCTATTACCGATATCGGCTTTAATCAATACCCGCGCCCGCGCAAATGTATAATAACCGAAAATTCAATAAATATCCGCGTCGATAAGTCCGAAAAATCCGCGTAGCCCGAAACTTTATTCGCTTTTACCTCGACCCATTCTCCAATCAATAACTTCCCGGCTGCACCTTGAGCCTCTCGCCCAAAAAAGCGAACCCTCGTAAAATCGGTAAAAACGATCATGATAAAATCGATCGAGCAAACAATAAATATCCACGCGCGGATCCATCCGCTAATCAGCCGCCACGGTATCTAAATTGTCGGGGCTATGCATCGAGCCGCGCGTAAAAATCATCATTAGCCTGTGCCCTTAATGATCGGAGCTGCTCGGCCGATAACATCGGCGGCGCGCTTATCTGGCGCGACCTTTGAATAAAAGCAAGGCGAGAATCTTCCCCGGGAGGTTTACGGTTAAAGTCGAGAGGGGGCATTTTTATAATGCAATTTTTTAGCAAGATAGTAGAGAGCGGCGAGGCCGACAGGTTTACGTTATTGCGCCCCGAAGTGCGCGGCTTAATTTTAGCAACTTGTCGGGAGATTACTTTTACGCGGGTGGGTGTTACGTGGAGAGCTGGGAGAGTGTGGAGGTACTGAATGGCGCCTGATTCGCGAGCTGGATTCAAGGTCCGCAGGTTACGGATATGGATTTTTATACTGGGTTTATGTAATGCGGGTTATAAAAGTTTGGAATTTTTGGCGTGACGTAATGGTCTAGATTAAATACCGAGTATATGAATCAATACAAGGTTATTCTTTGCATTATTCTAATATTACATTAATAGATTCTAATTCTCTAAAAAAAAACCTAAAAGAAAAACCACGTAACACTCAGCCCTGCTAATCGGCATTCTTCCGGGTCGCCTATATCAAACTCCTCTCCCTCACTTCATGAAAAAAAGGCGGCTCCACCACCTTAGGGCATCCCAGGGCTGCATCAGAGCAACAAACGAGCGCGCATCCATCACCTCGCAAAACGGCCTATCTCAAAGCTCCGCGCACGCACATAATTAATAGCGATTCCGATTAATCTTGAGAAATGATTTCGGCCGCGTCTCCCATAGCTCCGTTTCCTCCGCCTTTCACCTTTCCTCATTTTCCCGGATCCAGCGTATTCTTTCCTCTCGTTTTTTGCCGATCGCGTAGGTATAGCCGCGTTCGACAGGTATATACACGGCACAGGTATAACCCTTGTACTTTCGTTATTAATCCCCCTTTTTCAGCGGCAGATGGTCGATGCGCGAAGACTCTGTATATGTATACCCCTTTACGCGCGGTGTCGAGATTACGGCCGTGACTTCGTTTCCGGAAGGTAGGTGTCGAGATTTTTGATGCGTGTGTGTGGATGTAGGTGAGAGGTGAAAAGAGGAATCACGCTGCAGGAGCTGGCTGAGGGCTATTGTGTGAGTCGGAGGGAAAATCTTGCTTCCGTCTTCGGCGCGGCGGGGTTTCTTTATTCTTGGAGGATGTGTGGGATGCTGGGCGACGCGAGGAAGTGGAAAAAATTTATTGAAAAAGTGTTGGCTGAGGGAAGGGGCTTCATGATTTTGTAGTAGATGAGTTTTTTTGAGGAGGGTTGTAAATTATTTTAGAGAAAGTTGGTTGGGCAGTGTGATAGTGGTGAGTGTGTGATTTTTTTAGGAGAATGTATTTTATTGCTTTGCTATTCAGTCGTAATGTAATTCTTGAAGAGTGAAAGTTCCTGGTCATCCAGAATGACAATAAAGATTTGTCAATATAAAATTGTATAAAAGAAATTTTACATATTCACATATTTATAGTGTAGTTTTCTATAAAATTGTTTATAATATATATCTAAATTACACAAATAGACAACTTTCCAATCCCAACGTTAATGGTCCAATCTACTAAACTAAACCCACAACTGAAAACATTTTATCCAATATAATCCATTGCAATCACGAACCAAAAAACCATTCCTGATCACACACAAACGCGCGCGCACACATACACACACACGCACACACACACATACACACATGCACACACGCACACACATACATACACACAAACACGCGCACACACACACACACACACACACAAACAGACACACTGACATTAAAATCTTTTTAAAAATTATATTATTATAGCCAGTAAAGTTGCCACAGTGACTGAAAAAATTCAAAAAATTAATAAAAATTTAGAAAATTTTTCAATTCCAAATAATTTACAATATGTCTTATGATAAATTCTGCAAAGTAAACTAATTATCCGAAAACCCACAGCCATCAACAGCTTTTCCATAACCACTATCATAAAAATTCATCTAACACCACCACCCACCAAACCTCACAAACCCACCTCCCCACCTCACACCTCGCTCTACTCCTAGAAAACCAGCATCACCCAAACACCGCCCGATAATCGTCCTTCCTCGAAGCGTGCCAGCGTTCACACGTGGCACAGACCACCTACGCTCTCCAGCACCTCTCCAACCGCACCTCCACAGTCCCGACATCGCGTATATATAATGACGCCCCGCACTGAGCTCTCCTTTTCGCCGATTGCTCTGATGACTGGTTGCGTCCTCTTACTCTTCACTATGCGCTTTTCGGAGCTCGCGTTCCCACGACAGAGCTGTCTCCGTGTGTTTTGGCGACGATTCCGCTAGGCTGCATAATGAGAGGAACGGTGAGCCGCTTTTTTTCGCCCCGAGAGATAAGGACGCGAAAATGACTTAATTAGCGCGAGGGTCAAGTGCGTATGCGCAGCGGCGAGATTAATTACGACGGCCCGGAGAGTTTAACGAGTTTTTACGTAATTAAGTTACAGTTACGGCGCGGCGCTCAATTAAAAGTCCGGAATTTTTCGGCGGCGCGGAATTTTGCGTAGGGCCGTGATTAAAAACGTTATTTTTTCGTTTTACTTTCGACTAAATTGAGAAAAAGAAGGCGTAAAAGCGACCCGTCGAACGCTCATATTGTATTCGGAGAGAGACGAGGAAAGGTTCAGTGACTCGGCGGGACGTCGATAACCTCGCCGGCTCAACTATAAAGCAAAGGTCAACGGTGCATAATCGCGGCACCATGACGCTCCGAATAACTGAATGGCTAAAATCCACCGGGCGTCCCGTAAAGTGGATTTCTCGCCGAATGAATAAGGCATAAGAGGACCATCCTGGCTCTTCCCGTCGATGCGCATCAATATGCGACTTCCTCTTTCGCCTAAAACAAAGCTTCGGCATATCCCAAATCCTAAACGATCGACTCTAATTAAGCCGGCTTATAAGCGCGTGGAAGGCTTGGTTACGTAAAGCGGCTGAGTCAGTGCTGAAAAATCTCATGCAGCTTCACGGGAAGCAGGAAACGCGATTGGCGCCCACGCGCCGGTGAAATTTCCGCGGCGCCATAATCGTCGCCATTCGCGTCCTCGTAAATATGCATGCGAGAGGATATATACCTGCCGCAGGCGCACCTGTTCTCTAGCAGCGTCCAGTGTCTCTCCGTCGTGTGGGCTAAATGAGGAGAAGTCGAGGAGAGATGCGGATAGAGATAGAGAGAAGAGAGTGGGTATGTGTCTGTTGGGATTCGAGAGCCGCTTTATGCGCTTGATGTGTTCGCTATAGGCGTATGATTCATTGATTTGCGCTGGCGTTGCTTTTCTTAGCGACTGGTTTCATCAAAACAATCATCTTACCCATCGCTCGATAACACCACAATATTTGTAAATAAAACCCTATACGCTACAATCACGAAATCCACCCAACCACCTGTTGCCTATATAGCACCGCCCGCAATTTTTCGCCTCCTTCTCCTATCCACTCTCTCTACCAGCGCGTTGCTCTGGAAACGAAGTCGTCAAAGTCCCTACTACGCTACGCCAGCGCGCGCGCGGATATACACACACTTTCTCCGTCTGGCTCGGCGCGCGAGCGGCGGATTGGGTGGCGCGTTGACGCATCGCTCGCGCGCGGCCGGCCGCTGGGGGGGTCCCGGAGCGACGTCGCCCGCCTCTCTATGTGCGCGCCGGAGACGCGCACGTATAGAGTGTGTTACATATTGCGGCGTAAGCGGAGAGAGAGAGCCATTATTGGAAGGAAGCCAGCGCGCAAAATGAAATCGCGGGGAGCTGATGGGTTGGGCTTTGGTGGGGGGTTTTTGGGAGGTGGGATTGTTGTGGGGATGGATTTTTTTGTTGTGTTGGTGTTGATTATGTATGTGTAATTAATTATATGTAAATTTATTATTCTACGTGTCCTTCGTAAAAACGGTTTTATTCGTTTATAAGTAAGTGAAAATGTTAAGTGTACGTTTTTAATTGTAAGGACAGGTTTGTTTAATGGAACAGTTGCAGGATGAATTAAAACAAAGAATGGTACTTGCAATGTTACTTTTACTTTGTCATGAAAAAAATTATAAAGTTATTAAATAAAAACAAAATTTTATACATTTATAATATTGTTGTAATAATAAAATCTGGAATATCTTATTTCGTAAGCAATCAAAAAAAAAATTTGAAACGACCTAAAGAAACTAAAAATTCTATTTTCGAGTACGACTCACGAATTCAAGCGAATATTTAACGACACAATAAGTCGTAACTCGAAGCGCAAACAAGCAGAATAAAAACGTAACGCGCTCGAAAAAAGATGCAGCGTAACCGAGCGCGCGCGCATCCACGTATGACGTCAATACTCAGAAATATAAAATAATCTTATGCACATACGTTTATTTAGGTTATGTTTTATTAAACTATGATGTCACGAGGAGGAGACTGCAGCTCGCGCGAGCAAAGTAAATGCATTATAAACAAATGTCAATTTTAAATCCAAAACGACTGCGCACACGCGGGGGCAGCCTTGCGGCAGCGCGCAAACAAAAGAATCGTTAACCGAAGGTTAAATCGGCGTTTAACCGTTGAACCCGTTCTTAATGCAACGTGTAAGTACCCAGAGAGTGCGCGCCGGAGGGGCAGCCACTTTCGATATTCATTTATTACAAATACCTTTATTTCACATTTAAATTCTATCAGCGCTCATTGGGCGAGCGCGCGTCATTTTTTATCCATTATCAAGGAGCTCGGATCGGTAAGCTTCGCCGGCGCTTCGGCCGATCGGTAAGTGGCTCGTTACATCACCGCGATAATCCGGCTTCTAAACGGAGCGAAAAAAAAGTGGACCTCGCCTCATGAAAACACGATGACACAGGAAAAAAGTCACTGCCGATCTCCGAGCAAGATTGATCGCGTTACATATCTATATATACTTTTCCGTGCGTAACCTTCTCCGCGGAAGGATGAAAAATGAGATAGTCCCGCTTGCATAACCCGCAGAGCTACGCTCGAATTCGGACCGGAGAGAGAAATTTCGTCATATATAGAGCTCGTGGGATGAGGAAAGTTCAGGAGGTTGATTATACACAAGCCAGGCCCGGGTTATACACATACTTGTCGCTCGGTTATAGGAAGAAATACGGCGTGTTCGCGTGGCGCCGGTGTCTATATCGGACGACTCGGCTCGGGTTAAATCAGGTTTCGCGATCGGGCTGACCCGGCGTATATGGATTTATTGGGCCCCAATAAGGGGACAGTCGCGACGGAAAAATGGCGGAGCTGACGGGCCGTTTAGGGGCCCGGCGCCGGGTTAGCGTGAAAGGTATAGGCGCTAGGAAATATCCCGTTCCGATTGACCATCGAGTTAAGGATCTCATTTGGTCTGGGGGAGCGGAATGGAGTCACGAATTTCGCTCGGTCGCGCGATTGTGAAATGGGTGCATATGGATATAAGATCGGTATTGATTACTCCACGGGCGCGAGCTGGTAGATTTATCGATCGGTTTGGAATCACCATAACTCTCGGTGTTGACACTATTCTTTTTCTTCTCGTTTAATTATAACAATGTTAATTGAATAAAACCTAAACAGGTTTGACAGAGCAATCGGCAATTTCTACCTTCACCAACCGAAAAAAAATTTCAATCGTCCACGTCGCATTAACGTCCGCTCGGACAGTACCTCCTTATTATTCAATATAATTTCGCCTCTCGCTTATATATACGTTATAAATATACATCCGCGCCTCGTTACGGTCCAGTCTTGCCTCTCTCGCTCGGCTCTCTCAGACGGAAGTGTGGCCGTCTCTTTCTCGCCGGCGAGCTGGCTATATGACCAAGCACGGAGCGAACACCTATAACCTCTTAGATCGGACAGGTTGGCGGTCACGAGGGGGAGACCGGCCGAGTTCTATACGTGGCTTTGGAGAAGGAGAGAGAGAGGTGAGGAGCAGGAGGTCGGCCAGCGGCGATGCTTGTGCAACCGGATGATGATCTTGGACGTGTCGTGCTGGTGCGCTTTGTATATTTAGAGATGGGGATTTTTTGTTGTTTTTTATGATTTTTTGTGGGATGGGATCGATTTTTGTGTTTCAAAAGCTGGTTTATCACTTTCGCCTTAAGGTATATTAGAGATAAAAGTTTTATTTTATAACTTTTAGCTGTGGTCAGTGGGCTTGCGTAATTGAAATTATCATAAACATGAAAAATAATAATACAGATCGCGGAATACACGTACTACGTATACGTAACACTATCATGAAGTCAGAAGATCAAAACTTCATAACCGATTCAAAAGAGTAAAAGGGCATCTTTAAAATCGTCCTCAGAAGTTCCGCAATAAATAATATCCGCGTGCTCTTTTGTCCCTTCCCCGAAGCTCCGGCTCGTAAACATTTTCGTAATGATCCGAAAAAATGATAATGCCGATGATTCATATAATGGGCCGGCGTGTATTGTTTATCTCAGGCAACGTTGTTACAGGATCCGCGATTAAAGTCGCCTTTATCGCCCGGCGAATTATGTATGCGGAATTTCGGCGAGGTGGTGCATTCCTTACGTATTAATTTTCGAGAAGTGTCGTCGGAAATATTCAGTGCATACTTTACCGTTCGCCAAATTCTTAATACTTTAATGCGCCCCGGTCGTCATGAGAATTACGATGATTTTAATTAAAAATTAATGAGCCGGCCGGAGACGACAATTAATTTTATTCAGCGATTATTAAAAATGCGATTCGTTTATTAACCACCTTAATTTACTTTCACTGGGCCTTAATACCGATCCCCCCGACGTTTTTGACTTTGAGACGAGACGAGGACTTAACGTTCGGAGGCGAGTAACGATATGTAAAACCCCTCAAATCCGACTTTACGTATTTACTTTCCTTTCATTTTTCATCGGCTTGACAAATACTTTAAACATTTTATGAAAAAATATAGCGTTTGATTAATTAAAAGCGTGAAATTGATTTTTTTCTTCTCTCGCATTCGGTTACCGCCGGGACTACTCGGAGGGACTCTCATTTAGCAGGATGAAAAATGATCGCGAATAAGCCGAGTTTGTCGCGCACGAAAATTCTTTTTAAGGCCGCTCTTGTCCCAATCCATCAGGACAAAACTGACCCAGAAATTCGCGGAAAGTACAAACAACCCTGAGGACTCCCGCATGGTTCTTAATGTAGAGACGCCTGCGCTTTTTTTAAGGCGAGCATAAAAGTGCGTTTTACAGTTAAGCGCAGTTGTTAAATTTTGCAATAAAAACGCGGGATAATTTATTTTGCGGTATATTAAAATTAATGAAACAATACAATTATTTATACTGTCAGGCGGAGATTTATAAAAATCATTGATTACAGCCATACTCGGAGTAGAATTAATTACACTCTCATTTTACGATTTACATAGGTGATAAATAAATCAATTCTAAGACTTTTAAAGTATATATTTAAAAAAAAAAATTGTAATCGACTTATTTAATCTCCAGCCATTGTCCATAATAAATTCCAAAATGTCACGCGAAAACTCCTCGCATCCCAAGAAAAAGAAAGCATCACCCGAGCCAGGCGCATCTCCGTGTCTCAATCCATCAGACGCACAATAACAGCGCGCACAACTGACCCAGAAATCCCGCGGGTTCGCCTCTCCTGAACTACCCACCTTCTTGGTCCCAAAAAATCTCGTCTCTCTTTTTCTCTCTCTCTCTCCTCTCTCAGAAGAAGAAGAATAAGAATATACACGTGTATATACGCGACACACATGCGCCCTCGCCTCTTTTACGATGGCCAAACTTTACTGCCTGCTCTCGGTGCGAGACCGCAGCGGGAAATTAGCAATTGTAATGCTATAAGGCGAGCGCGCGAGAGAAAAAAAGGAAGGCGAAGGGCCGAAAAGAGCACGCTCGAAAAAAAAGAGAGACGCGAGGAGACAATGAAAGTCGTCCTCGAGGGAAAAAAACAAAAGGCGATAAAGGGCGCATTATCATTTATATTATCGAATTATCCGAGCTTTTAATTAATCTCGAGGTTACCGTGCGCGCCCGAAAAAAAAGGAACAGTCGCCGGAGACGAAAGAGAAAAAAAGAAGGACGAGGAGAGGATAATAAAGCAGCGGGCGGCGGAGTGAGAGTTGCGAGCGAAGGGTCACGCGGGGGATTTCATTTGACGGAATAACGTGGCTTTTAAGAGTCGGTACCGTTATCGGCTCGCGCTGCTCTCTCTCCCTCTTCTTTTGCGTGTATATATATATACGAGCGAGGAGAATCGCAGGCTCGGATGGGTAACAGCTTGGTGAGTACGCCTACTCGGAGCTGCATCCCCGGCGGTTCGATTTCGCGCGATTCTGGAGGAAAAGATCGACAGGCGCGATGCCGATCGGGAAGAGGAGTAATTGCGATGGAGGAAGTGTGTGGGACACTGGTGAGAGTTTGGTGGGTTGGGTGAGGGGAAGTTGCTTTTTGGATGGGTTTTTTTTCGGGTGGGAGGATGGTTTTTTTTGGAATGGTAATGGTTTAATCTTTGCGGGGTTAATGGTTGGGTTGGCTTCACGCTGAATTTTGGGAACTGTACATGAAAAATGTATTTTTGTGTTAAGATTTTGTTTTTGATTTTAATTTTGATAAATATAATTATGGGACAATTATTCAAAATACATTGAATCTACTCTATTAATATAATTCAGTGAAATTCACTGATACATAGTGAATATTCACTACTTTCTAGCTAAAATGTCGCAACTAATCAAGTTGCAGCATTTTAGCTGTAAAATAGTGGATTTTTACTGATTTAAATTTAGAGAATATTATTTGCAAGTAAAAGGAAAGAATTTAATAAATTCAACAGATTTATGAAAACGCCGCCCCATCAAAGCATTCTCTCCGATTGCCAAACCGACCATTATTACACTACAATTCCCCACCTCTACAAACAACATTACGCAATTACGCTAAAAAAAACGTTCGATATCGGCGCTCGACAAAAGAAAGTTAATCGAACCTCACGCCCCCTACAATTTTTCACTTATCCATCTCCCCCTCCTTCTCCCTTACCCAAAAAAAGCGATCCTTTCGCCGCGGCATCATAATTGAAATATCCAATAAAAAATCCCGGCTGACACGCCGTCATTACGCATACCGCGCCCGAAATCAGCCTTCCTTTTCCGCGTTTATCCTCGCCGCATGCCTCCGGCCATCCTTCATTACCCACATACATATATACACACATACCCGAAATTCATTTCAGCCTCGCGGAATCATCAAAGGCGCGATAATGAGCGGCTCGTGCAGGTCAAGGGCCACGCGTAATGAATTGTTTTGCACCTCGCGGGCTCCGAGACGCTGCTTCTTCTTCTTCCTTTCCGTCTCTTCTCCGTGAGCTGGTTCTTTTTTCGGGGAGAGCGGAGTTTTAAAGAAAGTATGAAGACTGGGCTTTTTGGGTGGGGGGAGAGAGGCACGCTAAGTGAAGAATCTTGTATGCGCGTTATTGGAAAATTTATTTTTTCTCGCCGGGCATCGCGGCCCTTGTAACGCTAATTTTTTAAATGCGCCATTAAGCTGGCCGCGCGGCTTTTTGACTTATCGCGAAACGAGCGATGTAGCTGAGAGGGCTGGGTTTTTTAAGGAGTAACAATGTCTTAATTAAGAATCCGACGGTTTTGATAACGCGGACGCATAGTCCGTAAATCATTCGCAACGTTTTTATTCGTGCCAACTGTGTAAAAAAACGTTGTATCGTCAAGAAAACATGTTATATCTTCAACTAGAGTATTTAAGTTCTACAGAAACTTTCCAAGCACGTGAACAGCACCACACACAATTAACATTCCTTATTATCTAAGACCGCGCCAAAAGTCATTCACAAAAAAAAACCCATCTCCTCACCAGCGTGAAATACGAATTGTAAAATAGGCGCCCCGGCTGATTTCTTCAACTCTTCAGGGGGGCGCGAGAGCTACCGAAAGGAATCCGTGCCTCGTGAGATAGGATCGGCGCGAGAGAGAGAGACTTCTCTGTTCCTCTTCTCGTCGTCGAGCAGCAGCGACACTATACTCGTGCGTTTCAATAATTCACGAGGATTCTGGCGTATGGCTCCGCGGGCTTCTCTTTAAAGCAGCGTACGGCAGAGCGAGGTTGTATTATCTGCGCGCGCGGTGAGCATGTGTATTCTCGCATACCGGCACAATGTTAATGAGAGGAATACGAAAATCTCGGGCTTCTCATCTCTCGCTACTTCAGTCGCAGGCGCTCGTGTAACTAAACACATGTTAATCGACCTGTGAGCGGAGCGGAGAGCGGCTCTGTGAGCTGTGGGGATCCACGTGGGGTTATGTTCGTTTTTTGGTTTTTTTTTTTCTTTGGGTTGGAGAGTCGGGGAGAGGAAGTGAGATTGAAGCTGAAGTAGAGAGCTGTGGAGCTTGGTTAATTTTGTGTTGGTGGTTTGTGAAGGTCTTTCGGGAGTGTTTGTATAGTTAATTATTTGGATGTTTTAATTGTAAGAGGTTGGGAGTGAATCAAGGTTAAGTAGAATTGTGGAAATGTAAAATTACTGAAATTTTCAAGAATTGAATGTGTTAAGAGCATTTTTGCACTAGAAAATCATGAAACGCCTTATTCTAAATTAGTAATTTAAAATAATCCACTTAAAATATAAGAAGTCAAATTTTACATAAAAATAAAATTTATTTAAAGCAAATCTTTGTTTTAATCTGAAAAGTCATAAATAAGACGAAATTTTGATTTTTCTCAATCCGTCGCAGTCTCATCTAGATACATGAAAAATTAATTTTTAAAAATCTACAATCATTTAAAGTCTATAATTATTTTTACACTCTTAAGTCAATAGTGTCCAGAAAACTGTAATTATCAAACCACACTTCCTCACCTCACAACACATCTACCCAAATCTCATGACTATTCCCATAAAACAAAAATCATCACTTATGCTAAAACTTGTCACTGCGATAAAAAAACGCGGGCTCGTCGTGTTAACCCTCTCGTAAAAATGAATTACCAGTCACATTCCAACCGACGATCCTCAAAAAATAAACTTACAACCCAGCCACGCGTACTCAAAGGAGAGAAATTCGGAAAGCTCAACAAAAGAATGCACCTCGCGATATCTTTTGCGAAATTTCGCGCGTATCGATTGACGCTAATTACAATGCTTAATTTACAATCACTCGACAAGCGCGATCATTTTCCTCTTTTTTCGTTTTTTATTTTAAAGCCTCCAACAGGATAATTCTCGCACACTACCACATCGTTGTATAAGCCGCTATCTCAAGCTGTTCTTTTTCCGAGTGAAAGCCGCGATTGCGCCTGTGTATAATTATTATTCGCGTTAATCCCCGGGCCTCGCGATGCTCTTTTCGGGAATAAATCGTTTTACGTAACGATATCATTTTTTTAACGCACGGACTCTAATTACCCGCTCTTAAGCGATCAATCAAGCCAAGTGGACACGCGCCCTACACCTTCGGCCCGCTAATTGTACTCGAATTAACACTGATGTCCTCCACTAAACGCCGCCCGATCGCCCCGCATTCGCATCGAAAGTGTAAACGATTTCCCGAGCCTTATAACGATCCCTCGTTACTTTTAACGAAACCCGGATTTTTTCAGCTCGCCCCCCTGGAACAATCGCAGAAATAAATAGCACGATATTTCTCAAGGAGCCTGGGCGCCAGGCTTGTGGATAATATACAGCAGTGGTGAACTTGGCCGCGCGGTTAGTGAGCGTGGATTGCACAAGGCTGCGTGTAGATCTCGAAAACGGCCTGCCTAGTTAACTCGAATGCTAATTCGTAATTGATGAAAGACTATTTATTATCTAGGAGCGAGCGCTCCGGGATCCGTTCTCCGAGCTCTTTAAGAAAATTTTCTGTCGGACTTCGGGCGCCAGAAAAGCAGCGCGCTTAATTGTGGCTTGGGGCTCGGTCGTTTTTTGGAATCGAGAGCTAACTCTTTCCGACTTGTGTATAAATAATTCGTCGTCGGCGTAAGCTTGAGCTACGAGGACGTGCGAGATTCGGATTCGGTTGGCTGGACGGAATTTGAGGTATATATAGGTATGGGTTCGCGGAAGGGCCCTGGCGAAATGTGGCTTGTAGCGGTGTAAGCGCGTGATTATTGAATTAAGAGTGAGGCTGTAATTTTGAGGTAAGTGAATTTTTTGCGGCAGGGAAGGCTGAGCGCGTGCCGCCGTGATTAACGAGGCGCGAGCTTTAATTCGCGGAATATGGCTGTGAGGAATTATGCACTTTTTTGGAGTGTGTTTGGTTGTGAGCGGTATTTTCAAGGGTAAGGAAGGCAATGATAATTATTTTGGTAGTTATTGGAACTAATTTTTTATAACTTGATGTCTTTAAATTTTTGTTTATTTGAATTCTTTTGGAGTTTTAGTGTTTAGAAATAATGGTGTAAATATTTGTTCATACTCTAAAATATAATTAAGTAAATTGAGCCGAATTAGTATATCTAACTATAGGTTTCTTAATGCTGACATAATTGATAGCGTAGGATAGATCCTGGATTCCTATCACAAGGTCCTCCTTGTCATAACCCCAATTAAATTTCAAATAGTAGACCTACCAATCACAATTTTTACCCAGACCATTCTCTGCACTATCTCAAACACACACCGCACAAAAAGTGCTACACTTGCGGCGCATTCTTTGCCAACAAGCTCCAATCAAACGTACAGCAATAAAATTATCAAAATCATCCATAACAATCCCCCATAACCAAGCAGCTCTCCGTCCTCCAACCCAGAATCACACGGCAAACAAAGCGTTTAACCTCGACAACAAGTGGCATAGAAAGAGCTCGCGAAGCACATCCAGCTTAGTCGAAGGTAATGCGCCTGGGAAATTCCGCCATCGAGAATTTTAATGAAAGACGGGGGCCCAGCCATGAGAAGGTGCATCCCCGAGCTCGCACAGTCGCGGACGACTGCCTGCGCGCGCGCGCGCGCTCTGCCCTAAAGGCCGATCACGATTCCCTCGGCCTCTTATACAGATCGCTAAGGTATATATAGCGCGAGCGCGGATCGGTAAATCACCAGCACCGATGCAGATCACCGAGCCGCCTCGGGGGCCCCCAACTCTCTCTGTGCACCATGCGAGAGAGTAAGTTTCATCTCTCGTGCAAGAGAGCTAGCTCTCTTCTTACAATTGGTGCACCTTACGGAGAGGCCAGAGAGCGGGTTGAGAAAAGAGGAGGAAAAAAGAAGGAAACGAGGCGGCGGCAGACGTTTTGTTTGCCCTTTCTCATTCATAAGCCTTTACAAATAGGCGCTGATGCTGCTGCTCCAAAGATGCTTTTCACAGCTCGCGCCTCTTTTCAGCGGATTCTGCGCGTTAACGTCGGGGAAGAGAGATGGAGGAGATACGTCGAATTGTCGTCGGCGGGTGAGGTGAACTTTTTCAAGTGGTCGCTTATTTTTAGATGAGTTACGTGACCGGAAAAAGGTAGAATGCGTAACAAATTTTTAAAACGATTACACAATAGACTGATGCTATTGGTTATAAATAAATTCAATAAAAATTATTTATCCAAAAAAATAAATTTTTGATAAATCCCTCACTTCAAGAGCACTGACCGCTCCTCAGTATAAGCGCTTATACCTCGCTCCAAGCTCCCAAGGGCCGCTCGTAAGCCGCTCTTTAGCGGAAAAATATAAAAAAGGCAATTAATTTCCGCGGCAAAGGCGCGCGCGCGCTCGCGCAATGAAAGCGGCAAGAGTCGCGCCGTTTTCGTCTCGGGGGGAGTTTTAAAAGGGCCGATCGTTAGCCCGCTCGAAATGTTAAAATGCCGCTCTTTGCTCCGGTAATAAGTGCAATTAAGGTCAGGTTGTAAAAGTCCTCCACCTCTTCTCCTCCTCCTATCCTCTTTTTTTTTATTGGCTCTTCTTTGCGTCGCGCTCCGCGGGCTCGTACGACTTGGCTTAATGAAATGCACGACGAGCCAATAAAATTATTGCAATTTCTCTCTAAGTAACGAGAAAAAGTCACCTTCCCGGGCTCCAAGTGCGCACCGAACGACCGTAGCTAATTCCTGACATTCCGTAACTTTCATCGGTGACGTTATTGCAAGAAATTTTAGTAATTTCATTATTTACGTAAACTTGTTTTTGAAACTTTACCGCGCCCCTTGAAACTGTCAAGTATACTCATCAGTCACATTTCCTCGATAAAATTATCAGCTTTCAAAAATCCCCGCAAACCCACCACAGTCCAAACAAAGCACCGAAAAAATTCTCCAAAAAACGGGCAGTAAAGCCCACCTCACCGGGCTGGTAGGCCCTCGCAGCGCCACGCAAAGCAACGAAAATCAATAAGCATAAAAATTAACACGCCCCTACAGCCATCGCGTAATTTTGCTTTTCGGCGCTGGTCCCGCGCGCTCCGCCGTTAATACCAACATTATGTTGCAGGGCTGTTAGCCTGCTCGCGTTATATAGGCGCGGAGTGCCACCACACACTGTAATTTGGCAGCAGTATAAATCCGGCTCTGCGGTGCGGGTGCGTTATATACATACTTGGCGGGGATATTTATGCTGGCAATTTCTGAGCCCGAGCCCCCGCTGCCAAATTATTAGCGGGCTTAAACGGCCTGATTTATGCGATATTTTATAGTGATGCAATAACGACAGCTTGAGGTGTCTAAGAGCGGGGGTTGTAAGGCTGTCTCGGAGAGGATGGATACTTGCGGTAGCGGCGGTGAGTGTGGACTTGACGAGGGGGGTTTTTTAGTGCGGAGGGTTAGGAATGCGGGAGGTTTTTTTTAGGGATGAGAAGTGATTTTATTGGGTTTTTAAGCGTAGCCTTAGATGTTTGCGCTTGATTTTTCGGTTTGAGAAATTGTGCCAATGAGGTTTACTTTCGAAATTGTATTTAAAATTGCGCAAACAATAATATGTAAATCGGCTTGTAGTTGGAGTATTACACGGGGGAATTAAAATTCATTGGAGTTCTTTTCTGGGAATTGGTACATCTTTGTATAAAATTAAGGCTGCTCTCGTGTTAATTGGATACAAAAGTAAGTGCAATTTCGTGTAAAACACGAAGTCTTTTGGCACTTTCTTTTAATGCATTGTACGAATTAAAAAGGTACATCGCTTACTTATTTGTATGTAAAAATAAAATTATAAATTTTTTTTAATTAACTTATATCTATTAAGGAACTTATACTTGAAATAATAAATCACAAGGTTGTTTTTACTAACTAGACAACCTTGAAAATTTTTTTGTAAAATAAGATAAATTACAGGCAAATCCATTCGCATGAAACTTCATCTTGCACATTTCTAACTTCTATCTTGTACCGACAAAATAAACACAAAATCAGAAAATACACCTTATACATACTGAATCCAATAAATACTCAATATTTTTACAAAACAAACCCTAGTAAAAAAAGTAAAAGCGCGCATAAATCATCCACCAGACAACTTCTCAGAAATTTTCCAAATACTTCATTCTAACCCCGAACGGAATTCCAAAAGCATAGCACAGCCAGCGCATCCTCCTCTCCACAACACTCCTCGCACGCATATTTAATATTCCATCGCGCTCGGGAATGGTCATATCCTCGCATAGCTCTCTGCACTCTCAACTCTCCACTCTACTCTCCGCGAGAAAAGGGACAGCGCTCTTTCTCTCTTTCTGTCTCGCTCGAGAAAAAGGGACACTCGAAGAGCGCGAGAGAGAGAGAGGAGAGAGTTACAAGCCATCCACGTCAGGCTCGAATATTTTGGCAAATTTATGCCTAATAAAAATTAACCAGCGAGAGAGAGAGAGAGAGAGAGAGAGAGCGTCTCTCTCTTACTCTTGCGGTCGCGCGACGTTTAACGACAACTCGGGAGACCTTTCGAGCGCTCAGAAAGGAGAGCTCTCTCGAGTCCTTTCCGCTTCTCTCTCTCGCTCTCTGCCCTTCGCGCGAAAGCGCGGTGATTTATCGGCGGATTTCGTTTTTGCCTTCCACGCGCTCTTTTTACGCGCGGCCTTTCTTTCCCCCCGCTCTGCCCCCCCTCTCTCTCTCTCTCTAAGCTTCGATCTTATTTCGAAAAGGGCGCGAGAGCGAGAAAATATATAATGTCGCTGATGTAAATCAATCAGCTGTCCGGGACAGATTAGGTGGCTCATTGTGCGGTCTTTAAAGGAGGACGAGCACTTGCGGGTCTCTGGGAGGCTCGTATACATTCGATTAGCTCTCGCTTTGACGGCGGGGCGACGCGGTGTGTTCGAGTAGGTTGCTGCTTTTTGGAGCTGCTGAGTAGCGACATTTTTATATGGGGATAGTCGAAAAGTTGCTCTTGTACTTTTTTTCTGAATCTCTAAATGTCGAAAATTAACAGGGCTAGGGTTCGAGTAGCCGAGTGATTTAAAACTGAGTAAAATATTCTTTTATTCACCAGCGCACGTCGATGATTATACATTATAATAATTCAAAAACATTTTTAACCATTCAAAATAACACCTAAAAATAACCTTCCACTCAGCTTAACCCAAGCAGCCAACCGTACAACCATATCGTAACGTTCGTTACACTCCACACACCACCCCCGCACCTGAAAAACAATTTTTTCCAACGACCCGCCGATAAACACACACTCGCACCAGCACTTATCAACCTCCACTCTATTTGTTCCTTTTTTCAAACTCTCTCACTCCGCGTGGAGGGGGAGTTCTCGCAATATATACCCAGCGCTCTCGGCGACCGCAAAACGGCCACCTGCTGCGACCGCGGGAATGCGCCGGGGGTTGACGAGCGCGCAAACAATCATGTGTGTATACAGCTCGCATTCTTTCGTGCAAAGAAAAAAATCGATCGCTCTCTAACGTCACCTGCGCTTTCTCTCAAACGCGTTCCCATAACCTGCGACCTGCGCGACTCCTAATCGGCCGGCGCTCGCGACACTGGCATTATGAGGAGTTAATGACAGGACGAGTGTAGCTACGTGCGCGCGGCGGGTTTTACGTGACTGCGAGAGTGTGTGTACACGGGTTTTTAGATTGCACCTTGCGCTGAGATACCGATCGTGCTTTGTCTCGCTGTTGCGTTAGCCGCGCACCTGAAAACTGTGACGGTAATCGACGGAGTGAGAAAATGGCGGGATTTTTGTTAAATTTCGGGTGGGGATTGTGAGCGCAACGGGGGAGGGGATTGGGTAAGGTATCTATTGTCCGTGAGTTCGAGCTGTTCAGCCGGTAATTTCATTTAATTTCCCATCGGCCATTATTCATGGTTATTAGCGATTGTTGGGCCGACGACATCGGCTCATAAACAAGCCGTTAAAGAGAACATTTATAAAATAAGCATATTGTAAGTTATAGCCGCTCGTGCGCTAATACGTAGAACCACAATTTTTCCCTTACCCCCCTTAGCACGCCACATTTTCAAACGTATCAATCAACCTATCTTATCAAACGTCGCCAACTATCCATAAATTTTCAATTAATCGAATTAACCGATCAACCCGCTCCCTTCGAAATGATCATTTCAAAACTACAGAAACAGCCGCTTTTTTCCAGCACCTCCTCGCGCGTAATTTATTATGCTAATTGGCGCCCACGTCAAACACAAATTTATGCTAAGCAGGGCGCGCGATGTAATCTTCTTCTTCTCTCTCTTTCTTTCTCTCATTCGCGCGGCGGCGCTGACAGGTCCTGCTATCTAAGAAGCGCGAGAGAGCGGCTAGGCGCGGGCGCGATAATGCCCCGATAGCGATCTTTGATGTATCATCCTCTTAACTCTTTCTCCCCGGCGTTTTATCTCGGCGCTCGGATCCTATGCGCGTTCGCGGAGTGTGTGTGGAGGTGCTGCGATTCGCTGTGTGCATGCTGTGTGCATGCTTGGTCAACGGTGGTTTGGAGGTTAGGTTATGGTTTTTTGGGGTTGTGGGCTGAGTTTTGTGTTTGATAAGTTTGAATCAGAAAAACTAGAGTTGTTTATTCTGACCTGTTATTAGAACGATTTATTAATTTGGATTTTTGTTGACGAATTAAATTTAGTTTGATATAATCGTAGTGATCATAAATTATTTATCTCATTATAAAATAAGTGATTGCCGCACATTTGGCTGATTTGTGTATTTGTTAAAACTTTTATTCGAATAAAGCAATCGACTTCAATAATCTCCCAAACAAATCGCATTATTCATTCGCTCTACCAGAAAACTCGTTTAAAACCAACAGTATCAAACAGTCACAAAATAGAGCGTTAACTTTCCAAACGGAGCAACCATCCTTTCCAATCCCACAGCACCGTCCAGATTTTTTCTGCACGTGATGCCCAGCGCTCTCAGAAAATTCACACGGCCAGACAAACCTGCGCACAACATGCGCAGTAAACTCCGACCTCCACCCCAGGTATACACTCAGCTCCTTGAAAAACTTACAGATGTGCGCACCTAATTTCCACCGGCCCGCCAAAAACACATGTGCGCAGCAAGATTTTCTTCTATTCCGCGCTCACTGTCATCACGTGCTTGGAATTCCTAGCGTTCCTTTTTTTTTCTGGCTCTGACTCTCCCCGCCGTCTGACAGGTGATTTACACGCCGAGATTTACAGCAACGCGCGAGCTAGCACACACGCGCGCGGGGGTCGAGCTTGCGATTTTACAAAAAGAGGGAAAGAAAGGGAGAGCTGGCCTTCGCGCGTGCTGGATATACTTCCTCTCGGCGCGACGGCTTTGAGGCGGCCCGAAAATAGTTGGGGTTAGGAAGGGTTTTGTCGGGGTTTGGTGTTGGATTGTAGAGTTTTTTCGATGTTTAACGACGAGTCTGATGTGCAATATTGATGGAATATTAGGATGATATTAATATATGTTGTTTAAAAAATGCCGATTCTTACTACGATAATTTAAACACATATCATGTTTTAATATATTTGGACAAATCTAAGCCAGCTAGACATATTATATGCAATACTAATTTCCTTTGTTAAAATTATTGTCATATATTTTTTAGCAAAATTTTTTAACATGAAACTTCAACTTGAAATTAAGATTTAACGATAAAGATTTCGAATTCAAAAACTTGTTTACGACAAGGAAAAAAAGAAAACTCATGATCAATTTCGAAACATGGTCAGAGCGTTACAGTGTGCAGCAGGTGTTCCCACTATCATCCCACCAGCGCTGGATTAATATTTGACGTTTACGAATAAATTAAAGGAATTATGCGGGCTTAAACTAGTACAGTTGAGCGGTATTAGAGAGGCTTTTAATGCGATATATCTGCGCGCAAGTGCCGATCTCACACACCTCAGCTCTAGCACCGCACGCTGAGCTATTAACTTTGGAAAATTCTCATAGGCTTAAACCGCCTTTATCCGGCACTTTCGGCTTTTATGTGCGCACACGAAAGAAAAACTATATTTCTTTTCTCCTCGAAAGTTAATGCAAACGTAAACGTCACGCGACGTTCAACGTTTCATTACCTTCATTAGAATCGTTAAAACTTTAAAGTACAAAAAGATTGTATTCACAGCCCGTAAAAATCCATTTAAATAAATTCATTAACTCTTTCAGCGTCTTACAAACAAACCACAGCTGCATTTAAATTTTTTTCCACCAGCCCCCCCAATAAAGCCCGCGCTATCAAGGCTGAAATCAAACAATCCGACTCTCGAAAATTCATTAGACACAATGCTTAGCCAATAATCGGCTCGGAATTAAAATGACGAAAATAATCGTAGTCTCCTTAACCCCGCAACCGGCAATTTAAATAATGCAGCCATACAAATGTATATTGGATGCACCGCAGCGCCGATGGCAGGCCCCGATAAGCAGCATCTATACCTACCGGCTTCGAGTCCGCCGTGGAAATGAAAAAAAAAGTCAACTACGACGACGCGTTGCGCCACATGCGCGCGATCAATGAGAATTGTGCATTGCGAGGTGCATAATCGCTGGTTAAAATATATACGTACGGAGCTGCGTGGGTGCGTCGTCGACGTCTCTACTTTCTCCGTGGATCGTTTCCAGAAATTCGATATATACCCGGGGGATTTCAGGCCTGGAAATCGATACGCTTCCTATTTGCGAGTGCGGATAATATGAGGCTTGCGCGCGGGCTTGTTTTTAAAGGATTGCGTCCTGTTGTCGTCTGTCGTCGAGTTGCGCAAGGTATTTCGAGGCTTTCTGATTTATAGTATAGGTTTAAGCGTGCTTTAATAAATGCTGGATGGTTTTGTTGATTAGATGGAAAAATGGAAGGTAGTGGATAAGTGATTTTGGAATTTTAATACCGCATGACTCGACTTAATGTTTATAAATCACCTATAATTGGCTCGAGCCTTCCGACTGCTCCTCAAAGTCAGTCGAAATAGCCCGAGAACCGCGCGCGAAACTCACCTCCTTAATTAACGAAATTCTCTCTCGCCTTCTCAAATAAACAAAAACATCCCGCATTTTCAAACGTAAATTTATGGCACATTCAAGCGAGCTGTCCAACCGATTCCCGCACGCGCGCATAAACTTACCTCCTAAATAACTTCTTCGTCTTCATCCATCGCTTCACCCTCGAAATCAAAGCAAATCGAGCCCAAAAAACAAAAAGACCGCGCGAAGGAGTAAAAAAAAGGCCGTGTCGTCGAGCGGCTCGCAACGCCCCGATCGCGCATAATGGCATATAATTTCGCGCGAGCTGTGTTTCTCAGTTCGTTCGCCGCGCGCGCGCGACCCGGTATTCAAAGCGGCGCGCGTGTATATAGGGGTAATCTCGCGGCAAATCGTCGAGTTATTAATTTCGGAATCGCTCGTAATTGACGTGTAATTTTTATTTCTTCGATAAACAAATATTACTTCAGCGAGATCGGCACATTCCAAACGTACTCTCGATTTCATTGTTGTCTATACATATACAAAAGCGATAATAAATCGCAAATTTCGTTTACGCATAGCTCAGTCGTAAATCTTTCACAAAGCCCGGAATATAGTTTCAAAAATTCTATCCCAGCTCTCGCGAAAGCATCGACAACAGCGGAGACTTAGAGCCAAGGCAAAACGAAAAGCTCAGGACCCTCCTGTAAAACTAGCGTCCGCGCGCGTCTTTTATCGCGCTCGCCTCGTCGTAAAACGCTTCGAGAAGCCATCCCGGCCTCTCTCTTTATCGACACCTACAGCTCTCGCATGCGTATACAAACCCGGCTCCAATATTATTCAAATATCTTAATAGCCGGAGAGCTGCTAGGCTAATGCTCATTGCGGGCCGGGAGGCTCGTAAGTACGTCTTTATACGCGCTGCCGCGCGAATAACGTCGCTGAGTGTATAGGCGCGAGGGGTTGAGCCTTGTACCTGTGTCTTTCTCTCTTTCTCTCTCGAGCTCGTCGTTTTAATTTGTCTTTCTCTGCTGGGCTCTACACGGTGGCTCGTTGTGGGGTCCGAGCGCGCGATCGTGCCGAGGATGTTTCGTTGAGAGGTAGGTAAAAAAAGGAAGGTAGAAGTGTTACAGTGACGCTGTGACGTTATTAGAAATGTAGATGGCTGTAGTTTTGGGAATGGTTGTTTATGCGTGCTGGTCAGCGAAAGTTTCGCGGTTTAAAATAGAAAGTTTCGATAAAGTTCGATAAATTAGGGCTCGAGCGAGTTTAATAAGTTTCTCGTGTAGCGGAACAGTGACAAGCCGTAGACGCGGCGCGTTACCGTGTCTACAATTTCCCGCGATCTACCGGCGTTTTGTGAAGCACTTTAAATCCAACTCGCCTTATAAACAATAATAAACGAAATTCGATCAATACATTTTACGACGGCGAGGCTTGTATCGTATTTGTACCGGCATGCAAATATCTACGTGGTAAAAAGCCGTAACAGCTCGGAGCTTCAACCTGCCGGTGCACTTCGCCGCTTATTTCTGCCCCCTCCTATAGCGAGTCTCTCTTAAATTCAATATCTTTATGTTGAAAAACAATAATGTCGCGCTTGTTAAGAGCGCGATAAGAGAGCGCATAGGCAGCTCCGCGGATTTTCTGCGGATGATCTCACTATGACGACGGTAGGAACGCGGCTGGCTGCGTGAGCATTCTGCGAATGGGTAGAGAGAGAAAATAAGCAGAAGGAAAACACGATTGGAGCGTGCGCCGAGCGAGACTCTCTCGGGTATGAGATGTAGGTATGGGCTGGCGTTGATTCGAGCGTAAAACTGACGTAATGGAAGTGGTTTTTTTTTGTTGAGGCGGTTCTGTAGTAGTTTTTTTTGTGTTGGTTTGAACTGCATGTAAATTTGAGAAGTATCTACCAGTGTACAATAACTATATCGATTAAAAAATAAAGTTTCGTTCTTTAACTTGTAAACTTCATTCAATATTTACTTGTCTATTAACCTTTATGAATCATTGGGTAGATTCTGATAAAATGTTTGAACATCTATACTTAGAAAGTGTCTTTGCAAGCTACACACCTTCCAACTTGAGCAGTTCCTAGTACAAAGCATTACACCTAGCTCCTCACGAATTTAAGAGAAATATTTTTCATACTGACATCACAATGTACATTTCTCCAAAGCCGATCGCCCGAGATCAAACAATTCGTCATGAAAAAAATCCAATCCGCAAGCTCTTGAAACGTGCCTTAACCCATAAACCAACCATTCTCCACGCGACACTCTATACATTCAAAACTCGCCCCAGACTCAATAGCACGCAGAAATAAAAGAAAGCAGCACATGAGAGCTTGAAACACATTCCAAAGACTCTAGCAGTGCACACATGTGCGCTGCTCGGGGGTGGCGTATATACCAGCAGCTCATTAATGCAGGTGCAGGCACTACGCTCGAGCGGCAGGCACAGCCAGCATGTGTGGCGCAGGTTACGCACGCGCTCACTCGCCCTTTTACCTGAACGCCTCCTCGCGAAACATGTGACAACCAGCCGCTCTCTAACTCTGCTCTCTCTCTGGTCTAATAGGAGATATTGCGCGCTTAGGCACGTACGAATAAATGTAGAGAGAGGAAGGAAGAAGGTGGCGAAAACACATGTTGAACACTCGTAGAGAGAGAGAGAGAGGCGAGGATAGACAGACGGAGAGATAGCGAGGACGGCCGTCGTAAAAGATTTGGAGAGCTTTTACGACCGAGCGGCTCTGAGTGAGCGTGTTTTTGGTGGGTTTTGTAGTGGGAGGTGAAGCGATTTTTTGCGGGATTGTTGGAGGATGGGCTGCGTTTGGGAGAGTAAAGAGATGCGAGGATTGATCGTTTGAGGTTGGGTTTGTGGATTTGGAATGTGTTTTATGCGTGTTTTGTGGATTTGAGAATGAGAGAGATTGGGGAGTTGTAATTTATTTAGGTATACTTTTCGTACCTAATTAATTATTAGTAATTATTTGATTGAGTAAGTAGTAAGTAAAATTAAAATGTCCTTTGAAAATCTTGTCGAAACTCATTTTAAATTTTGATTAAATTTTTATATTTTTATTTTTATATTTTACATTTATGTTTTATAATCTTGTTTTACATTTTGCGTTTATTTTTCGTAAACTTTGAGGCTATATTTATTATAAACCATTTTCATAAATTTTAAATTTGCCATGTTAAATATGCATATAAAATATACCATGAAAAAATGTATACAGTAATAATAAGTATATGTACGTATTTTTCTTGAAGTGCAAGTACTAAAAGAATAAATATGTATAGGTTTGAATTAGAATAAGAGTGGGCAGTGCTTTACTTCTGAATAATGAACACGCAAGGAATGGATTAACATTTTGAAGTTTCTATTACCCTTACATAAATAAATATTTACTCAATGTTAAAGTATATAACTCATATCACACTGTAGCTTCTTTTTAACTATTCTAGTATTTCTTACTAGTATAACTTATTTAATAATTACTTTTCTTCACATTATTACAAAAACAAATTTTTACTCAAAGAAAAATTACTGCTACTCTATCTAACTACTATACATTAACCAAACTAATAGACTCTTAGCATCTAAAATCTCTCTAAACAAAACTAAAACCCCACAAATCCCACGACATTTTTCCCGTCTTCGCAGACAGTCGCTTAACCAACGCACACCAAGAAGCCCAGATATATATATATAAATGAAGGACTAGGCGTGCGCGCTCGCTCGCGAGAGAGCATCCTCCGATAATTAACGTCTGGCTCGCGTGTCCCCCGGCAAGGGCTCGTCGTCGCTGAGGGCCGATTCGTCTTCGTCTCTCTCTCTCTTTTCTCTCTCTCCTCTATCTCTTTCTCAATGCGTGCTGCTGCTGCTGCTCGCGCGCATTCATGCATCATCAATTTATGCAGAACAATTCAACGACAACGGAGCATTACGGACGCCCCGACGAAGGAGGTTCAAAGACCGCTCGGAGCCCGGTTATATATACACAAGCGCGCGCGGACACCTGGACACGCGGCGTATACGTATATATAGGCACGTATGTATACCAGCGCGACGATCCTGTCTGTGCGAGCGCAGGTCCGAGACTGCTTTTCTTTCGTTTCGCTCTCTCTCTCTATCTCGCTCGCGCGTCTTCTCATTTGTGTTTTGGCCGGCAATTAGCATACGATTGACCCCGCGCAGGTCGGGAACAAGTCGAGGAAAGAGAGAGAGAAGCTAGCCGCGAGCCGATTAAATTAAATTGTCCCTCAGCGAGCGCAAGAGTAAGAGTGAGAGGAGCGACTCTTTGGCTTAGGACGACGTGTTTGGGCATGCGCGCAGCCGTGAGGTGTATAATGTGTACTTGCGCGCGCGAGCCTGGGATTTTTTGTCTTTTTTTTATTTCTTTGGGGACTACGGAGGAGATAGCGCGTGGGCGTGGATGAAAGTGACGATTAAATCGTTTATTTGGTGAATGGGAGATGTGTGGTTTTGAGCGGCGATAGGCTGTGGAAATGTTGATGGTTTAGGAGTTTTTCGTTTGCTTACAGGAAGTGAATATTGAATTTTGAAAAATAGGAATATAATTAACTTTTTATTTATTTATTCCAACAAAGAATGAGAATAGATCGGCAAGCGACAGTAGCGCAACTAAAAATTCATATAGAAAGTTCCAAAATGCGCTTTACGTAATCGCAGATTCAGTCCAACTATAAAAGGACATCTCCTCATTTCCCCTCACCTCTCGCATCAAAAATGACCTAACGCCCAGCAAAAACTCCTTTTTACATAATTTATTACCAAATCCAATACCACCATCTCGCTATGACAAAACTATTACCCCTCTCGACTATGAAAAATAGTCCCAAGTAGCACATTACAAAACAGAATTCAATCAGGCGCGTTACAAGGCATATACACATCGTTAACAGCGTAGCCAGCCTCCGCGTAACAAGCCGTGCAAAATAGCCGCGCTGCTTTTTACCCCGCTGCGAAATTGAATAATCAGCGATCCACTACTGCGCATCAGGCGAGCCTCGTCCGTTTTAACCTATGGAAAACAAAAGCCCCGTCGGATCTATCCGATGCATCGCTACTAGACGCGAGAGACAAGCGTCACAACGAGGCACTACGCGTCACGTAATAGCCTTTATTTCGCTCGCAGGTTCCGTGGGGCTCGCTGTAAAAAGCGTGTTGATGTTTTTCTGCGGCCGAGCGAGCGCAAAACGACTTGCACCACCGCACGTAACAGCTGCTCATAAAGCACGCTGAATGATGAATAATGAAGTATTAAAGAGACATGAGAAACGATGGTGGTAACGCGCGTGCTCGCAGTACTACGCTTGAAAAATTGCGCTTTAGAGTCATTTTCGCGCCGCGGGTGATATTAGCGGAGCCGGCCTGGTAAATAACTTCCTACGATTTAATTGTTGCAAAAATGCGATTCTCCTATTATGGTTTTTTTGCTCCCGGCTGGATGTCATAATCGTTAAGTATGAGTTTTTGCGCTTTTTTTTTAGAACGAGCGCGGGGTTAGTAGACTGTGAGTCGGGAGTTTATTGAAATCTAGAAGCCGGGGATTGAGTTTCAATTGCGTACGGTGTTGAAAGCGAGTAGCGCGCTGTTAGTACTGACGCAGTAGCTGTGACTGCAATTTAGAAGTAAATAGTTTTAAGTTAATGTAAAATATAAAAATGTAATATTAGTACTTTTGCTTCGGTAATGCAAAAAATTGAAATATTAATTTCAAGTACTAATGAGGTTCATAATATAAAATCGAAAATTGTACTTTAATTAATTTCCTCAACGACAGCTCTCTCAAAACACAAAACCCAAATCAAAATTCCCAAAACCCAAAACACACCACTCCAAAGATCGTTAATTCGATAAGAACAGCAAGCATCCAACCTGGCGCAGCCCATTGTCCCCGGCAAATATTTTCCCGAAGCAAGGGTCCCTTTGCTTTTCCCCAAAAGTCAAGAGAGCCGTCCCATCAGCTCGTCTCTCACCCACCCGCCTCGGAAATACACTTGTCGTCCTGCCTGGGACCTGCACTCTTCCCAGCACGGGGCCGGCTTATCCCTCAGTCCTCTGCGCCGAAAAAAACCCGAAAGAAATCTGGTCACCAGCCGTCGAAACAATAGGCCCGGGGAAACACACGGAGGCTCGTAAAAGGCCGGGGCCGGCACGCTCGGAGCACGTTCGGCTGGTGGCGATATTCAGGGATTTGCTGGTGGCGCGTGTGCCGGTGCTATGTGGACGGCCACCAGCAATAATCGCTGAGCGTGGGGAAATCCCTCCATTGCTGTGAAAATTACTAGGGGGGGGGGGGCAATAAAGCGGCTGTGGAAATGTTGCTGGTACCGATGGATGAAACAAGGACCAGCACGTATAGTGGATTATGAGGACTTTGGGACGTGTTGTAAGAAGAGTGGGAGCATGTGAGCTGACCGGTGGCCAACACGTGTAGGGGATGGCTGCAGGGTGGGCTAATGGTTTTTATTGCGTGCCACCAGCAGGGATTGGATGATAGAGGGAAGGTAGAGAGCGAGCGTGTGGTGCGCGTGTTTATTAATCTTTCGGGGGTTGAGGTGGGATTGTGATGTTTTCGCTGATTTGGGATAAATATTTTAGTTTAAGATGGTTGTGTGTGTATAGGTTTGAGAGATGGAATGTGTGAGAAAACGTTAATAATCATTGTGTTATTTATGATTTAGTTTAGGAAAGGTTAAATAAAGATAAATAACGATTTATTGACATAATAAAATATTAGGATTCATTTTAATTATTGAATAGTAACTGATTATATAATTTTAGACATATATAATTTTAGATTCATTAAACAAGATTATTTAATCATCTACCATAAAAATCTTGAAAGATCTAGAAACGTCTAGAAGCTCTCTTTCAAGTTTCAATCTCTCCCCCACCATCTCCTCATTTGCCCCTCCCCCTTGTCTTCCTACATTTACAAATATATTAAATGTTACTGATTTGAATCTGCTAGTATATCGACACAATTTTTAGATTATTAATGCCGTTATTAATATATGTTTAATTAATTATACATTTCAAAACAATTATTAAAGCAAACACTTAAAAAAGTTAACTCGTCTTCATAAAATTTTATTGACTGCCTGAACAAAACAAAAATTAATGAACAAAATTATGCATTTTTAAAATTCTTTTTAAAATGTTTTAAAATTTTTAAAAATAACAAAAAACATACAAATGTATATTTAAAATTCTAACTACTAAAATATCAATCTCTTAAACGCTTACAAAAATTCATAATCGAAAATCATACATGCCTGAAACACAAATTTCATTTTACTGATTTTACTTCAGTAAAAAAAAGAAAATACTACAAAAATGCAACCAAAATTGTGCAATATAGAATTTTACAAATGCCCCTGAAATCTAAAATTATATTCTCCGAGCAACAGTCCGAAAGAACAAAGCGAAGGTGTGAACAAGCGATTAATGAAAAATCCATCCAGCTTCCAAATTAAGTAGACTAGAATTTACACCTTTTCGCAAAACGAGCAGGTAGGTCTCCAAGACAATAGACCCAATCAAGGGGGTTGGTTCATTAACAAAGATGAAGACCAGCTCCTAATCCGTCCAGTAAACGACGGGTACCATTCAGCCTCTAGACTCAGGAAAACACAGCGTACCTGCCAAGCTATGGGGAATCCCGAAAAGTTCCCGCAGCCCTATCTCTGTCTCTCCCTCTCCTTCCTAGACCTGCCGATCGTGACGTCCATAAACGCTGCTCGAATAAGAATTTCAATGTGCGCTTCGTTAATCGATTAACAACTTCATAAATGACAAAATCGCCCGAGATGCCACGACCGTCACGTTTGGCGCGGGCTGCGCAAATTCTAGTGCTTCCCTTGGGTCACGTTCCTGCTGTATAGCATAATCCGTGATGCGCTTTCTAGATAGATAAAGAAGGGGGGGGATTGATAAATTTTTTGGATCGTAAAGATTTAATAGAGAGTTATTAACGGCCGTGTGTATGTGGGAGAATTGTCGATTCACGACTGAGAGGGTTAGATGTGACTTTTGATTATCGGGAGTTTCTTTAAGTGAACGGTTAGTGGAGGGATTAGAGATTAATTAATGGGGTAGGAGTTTTAATAGGGGATTAATTCTGTTTCATTTGATTTTATTTGAGAAAAATACAGGATAATTATCTCTTTACAAAGTAATTATATTTTATTAAAATAATTTAACTAGGTAGGCACGCTATTAGTATCTGAAAGAATATAAACTGTATACAATAAAAGTGATCAATAATATTCAAATACTTTACAAAAATTTCATTGTTTGATTAAAAGTGAAAGTAAAATTTACTTTTTATAGATAATTTTATATTTATTTTATATGTATAGAGGGTCAATTTTGACATAGCTTTACTTCTTATCTTTTAGAAAGTAGTAATTCAACAATCAATGAAGCCTGAAAGATAAACAATTAAAATTAACATTAAATTTTGTATTAAAGATCGAAAATACATCATGTAAACTTTATTATGGATTCTTTTGAACAAAAGTTAAAAATATTTTTTGTGTAAGTTATATGTTATGGAGTTTTCTCTACCAAATTAACAAGGTGAAATATTTTATAAATATAACAGTTTATTTACTTGTGTTTTATTTCTTTATATTTATGTATGTGTTTAACTCGGTTGATGTTACTTTCTAAATTACGTACGAACCTGCTAGGTTAATAAACACTCGGTATAAAATGGAAAATATAAAGATATTAAATTCATGAGGTGCGGCATCTAATATTAATGCTTGTTAATTTTATAGACAAAGTCGAAACATAAATTTCGAAAAAATGTTAGTGATTAACAAATTTGCTTTTAGCGAAGTAGGTGTAACTTATTTACTTTATATAAAAATCAATGTTTGTTAAATCGTTTTAATGTTTGTCAAAAACAAAGCACATTCATATTTTTAATTATACCTATGATTTACACAGAGATACAAAAATTGTTTTGAACTTTTTATCCAAATCCTAACAGAAATACAACAAATCCATAAACAACCTAGAATCCAAGCCAACAATTCCCAAGGCACCTCTATCACCAAAACCATCCTTTGCCAGCGTAAAAACAGAGCATCACGCCGCGACCGTGACCCAAAAAACCATCTCCCCAGCCCAAGCCCGCACGTGCAGCAGCCCCCACATTCAATCCATCAGCAGAAAAATCCTTCCTCTCCATCCTCCAAACAATCCCCCTTGGCTCCGGCACGTATCCACGCGCCGGCCGTCACATTCCTATAGACTCTACCCGAGAGATCGGGAAAAAGGAAAGGTCCCGTCGATATTCCCACAAGTGAAAGCCCGCGCGCGAGTGCGATCCATATGCGCGACACTCGTGCAACTCGCTCTCCCCGAGCAAATCACGCCGGCGAGATATCGGCACGTGTTTTTCGCGCTCAGTCCTTGGGAAAAGAGCGCTGCTGTAGGTATACCTATAGGCTCACTCTCCTCGACATATGGTGACAGGCTGCTGGACACCGGTAGTAGTGGCCGGTATATGGTAGCAGGTGAGCGATGGGAATGCACGGGCTTTGCTGGTACTTTTACGAGCGGCTGAGCCCGGGGGGCAGCGCCGCGCCTCCTGAGAGACAGTCCTTTGTCCTTCCGGGGGCAGATATAGTTGGCCGTATCGCGAAGGAAGTCCCTTTTCCGGGATATATACTGCTAACTGCAAGCACCCCCCGCCAAGGGTTATTATGGACGGACGTTATGACACGAGAGTTCGGGGCTGTTATGGATATAGAGGCGAGCTGTGAGAGTTTTTTTTGTGGTGTTATTGTTTTTTTTTTTCGAGGTCGGGGTGGTGCGGGTGATGTTTTTTTGGATAGCGGTGGGTGTTTGACGGAAGGGGTGAAAGTTTGGTCTTGAAAAATTAGGTGGTTGAACGGTATGGAGTGTTGGATGACTGGTGTTATGATATTACAATATACGGTTTTTCATTAATTAATTTCACAATAACAAATCATTAAGCCCGACTGGCCTAAAATATCACGGTAATCTCAAAGTAACAAGTAAAACGCACTCCCGAATAACAGACACTCACAGCAGAGGCCACATTCAATTAAAAAGAAAGTTTGCATAATTCAACCCGCGAGACTTTATTGGCGCAAGGACAATAAACAACGTCACCCGTCACAGCGTTACATTCGTAGACAACCGCGCGCCTGCCGCGAAATTAAACACCGAAACTCTGTACAGTTAGCCAACAAATCAAAAAGCCCGCGCTCACACAGAGCACAAAAGGCCACATCCTCGTAACTAAAGTTTAACCGCAAAATTAATTTTTATTCTCGGAATGCAAATCGATAAAAATCACGCGCAGCAAGAGAGAAGAACGCAAACTTATCGCGAGGAGAGGCCCCGCATATAATTCTATCCGCGAAAGGCGACCTTGCCATATTCGACTCGCGAAATATACCGTTCGCATACTCGAGGACGGAAGGCGACGAGCGCTGGAAAAAAGAAGAGAAAAAAAGAAGACGCCAGAAGAAAGTGCGAGTTGGTTCCGCGAAGGGCGCGAGAGTGAGTTACGCGAGGTGTACCGTTGGCGGGGGGGCCGGGGCCGTCACTTGCGAGAGCGAGATGCGCGAGTGGCCATCGATCTTCGGCCGCACGAGGAAGTGGCGAGGATGATTATCGGAATACGGAGAGCTGGAATTTGATTATTGAGGGGGGATTTTTGTGATCGAGGATTATGCTTGGAGAGGTATGAGATGTTGGTCAATTTGGGGGATTTAGGGGTAATGCTGAGTGTTTAGTTTGCATAACGTATTTTGCCGGGGTATGCGGGTAATAAAAATGGAATACGAGAATTTGAGTCGGAGTGGATGTTTGTGAGCTTTATGCAAATTTTCTCACGCGGCGATTTTAGTTTTGCAGAAAACTCGATGCGCGCTCGGGTGGATAAATTTACATATTAGTGCAGAGTATCAAAGAAGTACGGGCGTAGATCTGGATTTTGAACAAAGTAGCTGCAAGATCCGGATTAAGGTTATGAACGTGTGGTTAATTTTACTTTACTTTGAAATTTAATTCCAATATTTTTAATGATTTATTACTGTCTTATACTTTTAGTGTATTGAGTTAGATAGTCCTATGCAAGTAAGCAATTTAATACATGGTTTTCTTAAATACAATGATTTTTCTTAATAAGTAGTTTTTATAGCTATATCTATGAAAGTATTTAAGGGACCCATCCTGAGTTAAAATCTCTGGAAAAATATTTATAACTATTTAAAATTGTATTATAACTTTCGTCAGTATACATTTTTTGCACTTACTATATACCTATTGTAGATCATTATTGTTCATTTAAGTGAACTACATTAACCTCTAAGTCTCAAATACTGCCTATGGTTAGGAACCTTGAAGTTTTTCTGGTTTACCTGCTTAATACGGTTATTTTAGCCAATCTGCAAAATTTAAGTGATTATATATATTTCAAAATGAATGTTACGTACGTAAGTGTTTTTAATGGTTATTTGTTAAGTTACTTTCGAAAAAGTAATCCATACATTCTCCAGTACTACTTTAAAGGAACATTTTAAGCTGAACTTGGTATAAATTGATGAAAGGTTGGCGCAAAAATCCATAGTGAGTAAAACAGTCAAAATTGAAGGTTTTTAACAGTAGGCAGAATTAAAGGTTTAGGAAAAAATATAGATCAATTAAGCTTGTTAAAAAGATATATAATACGTACATACAAAGTGCAAAAACTTTGTATTAACATAAATTACGTTCTACTATTTTCGAATTGTTCGAAAAAAGTTATCGACATTGGAATTTCTGTGAACTATAATTAGTTCAATTTTTATTTAACACTATCTATTTATTTTTAACCTTTAGAGTTCGAAAAAAGCACTGCAGTAGTTTTCCTTGTACAATTCAGTACTTAAAAATTAAAAAAAAAGATAATATGGATATCTTCTGTAACTAATGCAAGAAATAAGTTGATTCTATCTGACCAGTAGGTATAATATCATAAAAAAAGAAGTTATCGATGTTGATTATGAGTTCAAATATTGTAGCTATATAGATTATAGTTCAAAATGTGACAATTTATAAATATTTATGTACAGTATTCTTACTAATTATATAATATATTAATTCAATAAAAATTAAATAAAAAGTTCTAACTAAAAATTTCTATTAGAAACAGCATCACCTTACTCCACTACCCCCAATAACCAATTAATTAAGATTCTCAAAAATAACAACCTCATTCCAATTCATTCGAGCATTCCACCAAAGGAACACGATCATCCCGGCGCTTTATTAAATTCCTCGGCGAAGATATTTTCCTACGGGTGCCGAGAGATTCGGTATTTGCGGTCGCGCGTGCGCCGTAAAAACATCGGAAGGCGCCACGCGCCGTGCGCGTCGATTTCACCAAAAAAGATCGGGACTCGCCGTTGCTTTAATATAGGAGCCGCGCGAGTATATAAATATATCTTACGCCGTCGACTTGATTGCGCCGGAGAAAAATATGGTCCCCCGCGACTTTTTTCTTTTCACGCGTGCGCGTACGCGCGAATATTTTGATTCGGTGCATTTGAATTAACGGTACGCATTATATACGCTGTTGCGAGCGATCGGTTTTTAAGGCGTTTTGTGTTTCGCGCGGAGCGACCGAGCGCGTGCCTGACCTCGAGAGAGAGCGAGCTGAAATTGATCTTCGCACTTTTCGTGCGCCGTGAAAAATTACCCGGCCCGTAAACTCTCGTTGTACTGTTGTATTTATTTCGGGAGTGGGATGGCTGAAATTTGAAGATTTTTTTTCTTTGGGAATTCTGGGTATTTTTGTAATACATCTAGAAGGAGTTGGAAATCCAGCATATATCTTCAAAGCAGGTTTTTGGAAAACCTTTTTATTATTACTTTTGATTCTTACGACGATTTAGTGTAATTAAATTTAACAAATTTTTAAAAACTTTATTTTTTTCTTCATAAACATTTTTTTATAAATATTAATTAATTTTAATCGAAATTGATGATGAATATTTCTTTAGTTCATTTAAGTGTTCTATGATCAAAATATCTATATTTATACATAAATTAAACGATGATATTTAAGTACAATAACCTTATACTTACTTCTTTATGTCTCATACACTGAGAGACGTGTATTCTAGGCGCAAAAAGACGAATCCACTTGACCGGCTGATTTTGTCGCAAGAGAACTTCCATTTGCTACAAGTGGAAATATTCTAAAAAATTACATCTTAAGTTCTAGCTTCTAACTGAAAATCTTTGCGAGAGGATTTTCCACTTCCTGCTAAAGGATTGCTATTAAGTCAAAAATCAAAAGAGAATCTATCTGAAGCTAATGGATTCCATTTGCATCCAAAATAAATTTTTCTCAGCGTAGATATATAATTCTTTATTAACATTGACTTATATTTTTAGAAACAACTTTTTAGAATCAGTTGATTTTTTATTTTAAAATATCTTTATTCGATATAAATAATAAAAGGTGAATTCTAGGATAAGTCATCGATTTACCATTTAGATAATTTTCAATTAATTCAAGTTATACCTAGTAATTTTTTGTCTAATAAGTAAGTGATACAATAAAAAGATAAAATTTTGTGCAATATCATAAAATAGATTATTATTTACTATCTTAGTTCAGAAAAAATCAATGTATCATAATCTTTAACTTATATATCAATTTAAAGGATCTCTGTTTTCAATAGAAAAGTTTCTACTATTAATTTCAAAGCAAATAAAAGATTCTTTCTAAAGTTAGGCCAACTTTGGCCAAGAAATGTTTGAAGACAATTAAAAAAACGTTTCAGATAGGTAAGAAACAGGCAGTTGGCTTACCATTTATTAGTTTCCTGGTCATTTTGATTCGTTTATATAAAAATCTCTTATGTGATCTATCGACGTGCATTGATTCGAATCAAATTCGGTCTCGAATCTCAAAGTTATATCGAATCGATCGAATGCGTTGAGTTTAGATGAAGTTAGTTTAGGTATAGCGAGCGTAACTCACGCGACTTATCTAGTTATTAAAATTTCCAATATCAGATATTTCGGTAAAATATACAAAAAAAAACTAGAGTGTTTTTTCAAGCGTTGTTTTCAAATTATATATTCACTGAGATAAATTATAAAATATTTACCAACAATGTACTTTATCGATTTTTCTCTATATAATTATTTACTATGTTTGTATTTTCGCCCAATCTTAAGAGATTTTGTAATTTTGAACTTCAAAAAAATATGCTATAGGATGTTCTACTTTATATCCTAATTAACTGAAATTTTAATATTTAATTCTGTTAAATTTAATTTGGTTAATAATGTACTATATTATAATTTTGCAAAATTTCATTTTCTTTTTCATAATTAAAAAGTAGAGCAAAAATCAATTATATTTACTCATGCAAAAAAATATAATTTATTAAATAAATCACTAACATAGTATTATCTACAGTCACGATAAATTACGTACATCATACTTAATATTTGTACCATCATGATATTCTATAATGCCTAGCTTTCAGTATAATATGATATACAAATAGAGTTTTGTCAAATACACTATTAGTTGATTTATAGATAATCTAAACGTAATAAATAATGGACACTCATGTTAATGAAATCCACTTTTATAGATAAATCATCAACATAAGATTTGTAGATATACTGGTTGTAGAAGCCTTTAAGTATTAAAGTAGTATAAAGTGCTCACTAGTAACGAAAAATCGTTTGCGTACGCACCAAAGAGCAAAAGGGGTCATGCATGTGTTCATGTCTTTTAAACTTGACGACTCTTTCGATTTTAGAGGTGTAATATACTGTTTATTTTAGTAAAGAGAGTATACGTATTTGAGTGTAAACTGAATTTAACTTCAAATAAATATCACGCGATATATACTATTTCTTATGCATATTTGATGTGTACTTTTGACTGACGCAAAGTTGATATATAATTTTCTGAAATGCAAAATCGATATGCACTATTTTCTAAAACGGAAAGAATGAGAAAAATTGATACTAACGGGAAAAAAGAAAATACCATTTGACGGATTCTTTTAACATGAAATCTACTTGCTGTATGTAGATTGAGTCTTCTTCTAAAAAGAAAAATAATGCTGTATTCGTACATCAACAAAATATTTATTAGACTTAAATGTTTATTATGTTCGACTCCATGAGGTGATTTCTATTAACGGTTAGTATATTTTTTGTGCTAATAGTAACAATTCAATGACAACTATTATACAAATTAATCGATGAAACCATCAAACGTCAAACATTAAAGAGGGGGAGCGGTCAGATAATTAGAATAATTTTTATTTAAGTGCTACGTATTTAGAAATTCATATATTTAGTGTGCTCATCAACACTTTGTTTATTCAACCTATAGGAACTTCATATCTTCGATGAGTTAAGCAATGAAAATAAATTAATTGGGTAAAATATTTAAGAGCGTTCATTTTTTTGAAAAAAAAAAAAAATAATAATAATAATAGTACATTATGCACCAAGGGAATAAAGTAAACATTAATGGTAAAAGCATGGGGTGGGTATCAGTTAGTAGACCGGCCACGCATATGCGAATCATGATTCGTCAGATAATTAGGCTACCAAATATTATAATGCCCACTTATAAATATTAGATGCGAATTGAATAGAATTTTAGTTGTTCGACATATAAAAA